>CM060953.1:25976456-26178956 GCA_030765055.1 Mantis religiosa | reverse complement strand
ACTCAGGGCCTATCGAAAGATTCATGCTTGAACAAAGAACAGTATGTAACAATGCATATGTAACAACCGAATCCTATAAGAATTTCAGGAGACATATCCTGGTATTCCAATTCCACCTAAACCAGAGGCGGGCTGGCGCTTAACAGATCCAGGCAGGAAGACTGCTGGAGTTGACTAGAAAGGATAATGAACGACTCGTCGAATAAACAACCATCTAGCGTCCACAAGAATGCTCTTTCGTTTGAGCAAGCATTGCAGCATCTCTCCCGTACCGTCATATTACACGACACAGAAGCACACTTGAAACATAAGACAGAATGAAACAGAATTAATAAAAAGAAAATTGTAGTAGTTGAAAACTACGCCAAATTCGCCTATCGACCACGGAAAACCACAGAAAGAGAGGGCGCCAACTACGTGACATTTCTAATGTGAAACTCGCACGTTACCCAGGCATCTCGCTGTTTACCTAATGCCATATTATCAATTTTTTGGTTATGCTGTCAGCTCTTTGCGTGCGATTTATTTTGCACACTTAAAAATTTGAGTTTATAACAATGTTTACGTCAAACAGATAATCTAATATGTTAGAATGGTTTTGGATTTTAACATTGTTTTCAAAATGTTTCAGACAGAAAAGTAAAAGTTGTCCAATGGAAGTTCTTGGAATAATTTACGGAACGTCTCAATTTTCTGTCAAACTTGCTTTTGGCTTCACCCCGTCGTAACTGTGGATGCACAGAAAACGAAGAAAAAGTTGAAGCAGAAGAGATAGCAGCAAGTGCGGAGAAAGAGGAAGCTTTATCTATAATTTATAGTCTATAAACCTAGGCAATAATTTCCTTTTTATCTTTATATAACCCTATTCAGATAAAGCGAGACCAGGTTCATTATGTCTGGAGGTCACCATTGCGTTTGCGGAGGGAATATAAAATTGATTTTTGGCTTTTTACGTGAATATACAAACCTAACAGGAGCTAAATAACGTTTACGGTACCATAATGAAGGTGATGATCTTGGAGCCTTTTGGCACGAAGTTTTCGTTACTGATGATTAATTTATTTGGTAAGGAAAGAAGTTTCTCTTTAGGGTTTCAGAAAGAATTTATTTTCTCCTGTTACGGTTTCGTTTTCCAATAAGGCTTCTTAAATAAGCTTTAAGTGAAAAATTCCACAATTAACACTTTATTTGAAAGACTAAACATATCTGAACGGCGCTGCGACCAAGTTATTTTGAAGAACAGTCTCCCTATATGAATTCTGTTGAGATATGAGACGTGATTAAATCATATGAAAATGCTAGAAAACTGAAACCCTAGCAAACGTTAACGAAGTCGAATGCCCGCCTCGGTAGCGTAGATGGTAGTGTGTCTGCCTCACGTTTAAGAGCTCACAAGTTCGAATATCAGTCAGGGTGAGTTATGTGGATAAAGTTTCTCTCTGGGTTTTTCCCTTATCCTGAAATACGAATGTCAGGTAACTCTAATGATGATGAGTATAAGGGCGCTCAACTGCAGAGGTCATCAGCGCCCTTTTCAAAACAGACTGGTCATGGCAAAAGCCAGATATAAATTCCTCTAAAACACTATAAATGTCAATTGACTTACAAAAAATACATACACGTAAAAAAACTATAAAAACATTAGAAATATAATCTAAAAATCCATAAATTCTATTCGCTAAATCCTAAAATATAATCTAGAAAAGAATCTAAATACCTTCTCCACTACTGCGTTATAGTCCACTAGCATTTCTGCAAAGCTGGCCGGCAGCTGCAGAGACGTCCTAAGGTCTGCTAGATGAAAACACTCTAGCAGCACTTGTCGCACAGACAACGCTTCATTGCAAAACAGACACAGTGGAGAAGGCTCATTTTTAAAAAGAAAACTATGAGTAAAAAAGCAGTGCCCAATACGTAACCGAGCCAAACTCATCTCCTCACGACTAGATGACCGACAGGAGGTAACCTAGGGAATCGGAAGTTCTTTCACAGATCTAAGTTTATTATTGCGGAGAGCGGACCACTCTTCCTGCCAGCAGATTTGCACAGCTCTCCGCAATACGGCCCTAAAATATTCCGATGTCACACATGGTACTCGAACCCTAGGCTTCATGGTAGCCATCTTGGCTGCCGAATTCGCCATTTCATTCCCCCGCAAGCCTACGTGACCAGGGATCCATGCACACACCACGTTTACGACAGAAGCGTGTAAAACGTGGAGGGCATCCTGTATACACTGCACAATAGGGTGGTAGTTGTACAGCTGCCGTAGGCTTTGAAGTGCACTGAGGGAATCACTCAGGATTAAGCAGTCCCCCAACTTTCGTCGACGTACGTGTAAAATGGCCCGGTATATTGCATAAAGCTCTGCAGTAAAAATGGAAGTGCTAGTGTGGAATCCGAATGTATACGGTTCGGTTCCACACACGTAAGCACAACCAACACCATTTGAGTTCTTGGAGCCATCAGTATAAGTTACAAAATGGTCCTCATATCGCGATAAAAATTCTAAAAAAACATGTGCGGATACTAGGCATAGACATGGTAGATTTATCATATTTTGTCATGCCCCAGATCAACGTGGAACGCTCTGCACAACCAAGGAGGGTATGTCCTCTCCTAAGATACATCTTGGGCATTTCAGTATCAAGATGTCTAAGGAGCTCCCGGAAACGAAAACCAGGTGGCTTTGGTTTAATAGAAGTGTTCCTATAACGCACGTCCATGAAGGTATTAAAGAACGGCGTAAACGTTGGATGTGTGGGCAGCTTGATGATTACTAGAAGTATTATAAATAGTGCTGTTCTCATATGAATGTAGTTTTTTGGAGCAGAATTTCTTGTTGACACGTACCAACACTTTCTTTTTCTTCTGTTCTCTTCGAAGCATGACCTTCAACCCATCCTCAGCTGTTGATACTGCTAACTGCGACTGTTTGTGGACCTCCTTATATACTCCTTCTGGTGTCTGTTGAATGCTGGTAGAGAATTCCGCAACCTGGACTACTGCCCTCTGTAGGGCTGTAAACTCTAAGCTTTATGGACCCTGGGTTCATTTGACCATTTCATTTTGTGAAGAATGGTTCGTTGCTGTTGTTTTTTAAAAAGCTGTAAAGATTATCAAAGCCAAATGAATTCCGAGGATTAACAAACCATTTCTTTTCATACACTAAAAAGAAATTTAAGTTGTGGAAGATAAAAGGGCTGTTCAATAAAGAATGATCACATTTCTTTTGTTTTGGTTTGACAACGTACCTTTACTCATCCTCATAATTTTGATGGTCCTTCACAAAATTGTCTCCGCTGAATGCGATGCACTTGTCCCAGCGTTTCTGCCAGTCTTCAAAGACATGCTGGAAACCATTTTTGAGAGATCCTTCAAAATCGCCTCCGCAGCCTTCACCACTGCTTCTGATGATGGATAATGCCTCCCACGAAGGCGTTTCTTCAAGTTAGGGAATAGAAAAAAGTCACATGGGGCTAAATCCGGACTATAGGGAGGGTGAAGGATGTACTTCACGTTGATTTTTGCAAGATATTCAGCAACAACATTGGCAATATGCGGCCGCACATTATCGTGGTGCAGCATCCAGCCCCTTCATGGAAATGTGATCTTTTGCGCCTGATATGGACTTGCAATGTTTTCAGGACATCCCTGCAGTATTGTCCAGTTACTGATGTGTGTGCAGGTACAACATGCTGATAAACCATTCCATGAATATATCAAAGAATGAGATGACCATAACTTTCCCAGCAGAAGCAACCACTTTTGCTTTTTGGAGGGTTGGTAATGAAGGAGATTTCCACACTGAGCTTTGCTGTTTGCTCTGAGAATCAAAATGATGTAGCCAAGTTTCATCAACGGTGATTACGTTTGAAAGAAACTCCGGATTGTCCTCTAACATCAACTTTAACTGCATGTTACCTCCATTGCAGCGGTAGGTGATACTGAACATGTATGAACCTGCCTGGTTCTCACAGGCGGGAACCAGGCGTACCAACAATGAAACTGCTACGGCGTGTTTGTTTCACATTAAGCTAAGATTGAGTTTATTTCGAAAAATTATGAGCGTAAAAAATTATGATCATTCTTTATTGAACAGCTCTCGTGTATGTGTATATATAATGGATAGAACACGAGTAAAGAAAATAGAGCGGGACGGCTCAGACGGTGGAGTCTGTGGTCCTCATTTGGAAGGTCATGGGGTTACCACCGGGGACGCACAATCACGGACATAACCAAGGATCCTCTGTTGGTCGAAATGCTAAGCTTCCCGTCCAAGTTTGTCTTTGGGTCTAAAAGTAAAATAAATACAAATAAATATGTTATTTATTAACGATTTCGTCAATTGTCAGTGCCACTGGTGAGCCAGAACTTTTCACATACCTGTGTCTACTGACATGGGGCTGTCGCTTTGACACACATCTTTCTGGGCCGTTCTTGATGTCGGGACTTGGGTATTACTAGCCCATGCCTAATCAATTGAACCACCCAGACCGATAGATGCATGGAGGAATGGATGGATAACAGAGATCGCTTTCAGTTTCCTCTGAAACCACTCAACGAAGCACTAAAAGCCTTGTGTTCCTCTAAAGTAAATAAGCCGTCCGTGCATATCCACAGCTAAAACTGTTCATCCATACACATGTGTTTTCAATGTTCATGGTTTTATGTTTGCTAGAATGTGTATTATTCAAAGAAAAAGTCAAAATGGCTACTGTAAACGTAAATGGCGTGCATGAAATGTCACTAAATTAAATGTACCATGTTCGTAATTGTTGTGTAGGGTGCTTTGGTCCAGCTTTATGGCATGCTTTGTGAAAATCACTCGTGGAAATTGTATGGTGGTTCTGGAATATATGGAATTCGTTTCATTTCTTTCATTGTATTATATTGAGAAATATGTGTATAACTAATACACAAGAAAGAAAAAAGATATAAGTAATATTCGTAATTAAATGTTTGAAGACCATATCGAAATATGCAATAATTATGGAAATCTGAACTGAGTGTGTTTGACCTTAAAATTACATAATACATATGACTAATATTTCTTTAAATGCATTCAGCAATATTTTGGAGACTGTATCAGTATAGGAATTATATTCCTGATGAAATAAGAAATAGTGTCACCTGCCATCTTTAATCAAAACAGATATAGTGAACATTTGATAAGAAGAGAAACAATAATATTAGACTATAAGTAAACTTTAATGAAAAAAGGAAAAAGTTTTTCTGACTCCTAGAAAAAGATTAAACAAGTGATCTTAAGTAAAACTTATCTAGTTAGTCTATCAATTCTTTATACACACTTTATAAAAATAGGAATAATAATAATGATAATAATGATGATAACAATGCTGTACCGCGGCCTACAGCAGTTGGACTGCACACCTACCTACCACAGCGGGGTCCATCATCCAAGTGTTACGCGGGAGTGATGGGACCAGTATGTATACCCCAACCAAATATTGGCTTCCTTAGCCAGGAACGGTGGCTGTCACAACTCCTGAGTGGGTACCGGACCTATCCGTATCCTCAGATCGATACAGGGCACATTCCGTGGCCAGAAACCAGAGCTCCATGCTCCAGAATGTTCTATTGTGTTACAGGTCAAAATAAGATCGCTATTGCTATAACACACAATTATCAATACCTACGTGATTCTATTTTATGTCTATATTGCTGACCTTTTCCTGAAAATATTAGGGCGCGCTTCAGTTACAAACCAAATACAGAAAAAGAAAATTTAAGCTGGATAAACATGAAATAGGGCAAATTATCAAAATTTATTTGTATACAAAAGGATTTTAGTCGAGAAAATAAATTTGGAAGCGTGAAACATTCCTTTATGAACTTGAGACAAAAATCACACATTACTGTTAATATCTGAAAATACTGGAAGACCACTGACGGAAGCAAAATTTCTGTAAGATCGTAATAAAATTTAACAATTAAATACGTGTGTTAGCTACTTGGTATCACCGAGAGTAATGGAGTAATGAATGCCCAAAATATCAATATTGAATATCACAGGAGCGAAGCGTATTGCCTCTTGTTTTATATTACTCTTTTCGTAGTAACTCACGTAACCAGACTCTGCGTAAGTTAGACAATGAGCCTTGAACTTTCGGGTGGAGAAGACAGAACACTGGCCGCTCGACCATAGAGGTAGTCTTATTTTTAATTTTGTTATGGTCATAGAATTACTATATACTGCAGGTTTTTTTTTGGGGGGGGGGGGAGGAGGAACAGTTGCTGATCGGTACAGACATGCACTCGCTTACATCTTTGGATTTTTATTACTTTTGGTTATTTAGTAAAATTCGCACACTCATATTCATACTTCAAGACTCTACCGAGATTGAAACATTATTAGTTAAATAAAAATCACCACAATATATCCGGGAATCGAACCCGAGCCACCAGAAGACAGGGGTAGTCTCGCAAAATGCTATTCGCACCGTTATGGTTTTCACTCATTCGTGTAATGAATATCTACTTAAACAACAAATGAAATTCGGAAGCAAGTTATTATGTATAATTAAAATCTGTCAATATTTGAAATGCACTATAGTAATGTGAATTGCACACGCTACCGAACTATTTTCTTGCAGATGTCGTGTTGTTGCACTTTGTGAATGTACACTGTATTATGCAATAGTGAAGTGCATGGCCAAGTAGTGAAGTAGTAATGTTGGGTTGCTGTGCGGCGGCTACGACTAACATGCCCAACAACGAATCGTCAACCTCGGCGTCGTCGTTGCAGGACGGCGAGGACATGCAGAAGAACGACAAGAGGAAGCGCATACAGTACATGGAGGTAGACGGCGAGATGGTGATCGCTGACAGGAAGTCCCGGAGCAGCTTCCTATCCAAGCTTTCACCAAGAAACCTGTTCAGAAGCTGCAAAGGTGGCAGGAAGCCCGAATTCCAGATGCCCAAAGTGGAGAGAAGTGAGTAACACTTTTCTTTGTTTTGTATTACGTATGTAGTCTAGAACAGGGGTTGCCAAACTAGCCATATTGACCGTCTTGGGCGGAGCCAATGTTTTAGATAGGACCAGTTAACTCAGAGGCACGAGGCGTACAGTTCAGAGTGGATTTAAAAACAGTGTTTTATGCACTTACGTATTAATAACTGAGACAATTAAAATAGACAATATAACTCATAGGAAAATTGTATCAACTCCTGTTACATGAAGCAGTTTTAGTTAATAAGTCATTCAAAGAGAAGAAAGAAACTTGAGTGTTTTTGTGCTATGATTGCAGAAATTTGTGATTATAATGTTGTGATGCATATCTTAAAAACAGACTCTAAATGTCCATCAGTCAAGCAGACCTATATACCTATATTTTGATTTGATATTTTAATTTTTACTGAGTCTCAGCGCTTAATTCTACGACGGTGAGTCAAATGAAAATCTTAAATAATTTTCTAAATATTATTTATTGTGCAGAAGTAGTACAAAGCTGTATCACTTTCCAATGTAATCTTCCCCACGCTCAATGCAAGTCCTCCAGCGCTTACAGAGTGCATAAATGCTTTTAGAACAAAATTCTTTTGGCAGTCCGGGCATGGCGTATCTCTTTCGGAACGGAACTTTTTCCTCCCATTGCATCTTTGTGTGCTCCAAACATATGTAAATCACTTCGGGCAAGGTCTGGTGAGTATGGTGGATGAGGAAGACACTCAAAATGCAGGTCTGAGATTGTTGAGACTGGTGTACGGGCAGTGCGGGGCCTTGCATTATCATGTTGCAAAAGGACACCTGCTGGTAGCAACACACGTCACTTTGATATGACTGCAGGCCGCAGATGATTTTTTTGGAGATCTGTGTTTGATGCACTGATGACAGTGGTCCCTTTAGGCATGTAATGCTCCAAATTACGCATTTTTCGTCCCAAAAGTCACATGGTTTTGTTCGAAGCTTCTTTGGTTTTGGTGATGAGTCATTCATTCGTCGATGAATTTCAATAGGTTTCACACCTTCACTACGTAAAACCGAATAACAACGCTGTTCTTTCCAGGTGCAAGTCGTAAAAGGGGCGGCCATCTTTATACTGATACTGCGACGCTATGTTTTCACTATGCTGCCACCAACAGGCCATTATGCACGCTGTTTGTAGCACGCTTACCAACTTAAAAGATAACGGCGCGAAATTTCGGTTTGTTATTACAAATTTAAAGTTTTCATTTGACTCAACCTGGTATATAATCGTTGGAAATTCGTGAATCAATTAATATAATACAGGAGTACACTTTCTCTATTGGTATTTTTGAGCTTGTAGTCGGCCGAACAAAAGCAGCTTGAGATTCAGGTTCGGCCCCCGAGCCGTAGTTTGGCAAACCCTGATGTAGAAGACAGTAGCTAGAAAACCTGTTTCTTGTATGAATGGCTATGTAATATTAATTTCGCTTAAGATTAAGGAAATTATAACACTCAACAATGAGTATCTCTCCGACACAAAATATAAAATTTATGTTTAGGAACACCCAGTCACGAAAATAGCGTTAGCATTTTGAAATTTCCTAAAAGTGTTGGTACTTTTAAGTCATCCTATAATGGAACTGCTTGCTCTCAGAGACGCAGAGGGCGCTTTTGATTTTATTAAGTAACTTAGTATGAGAGGACCAGATATTTAAAATAATTGTATTTACTACTAAAATAAACAGTAATCTTTTAAAATAAGGCCTGAAGCTTTCCTGGTGATGAATATGTTAGAGATATTCTCGGGAACAGTTACTGGGAGCGGAGAGTTAAGGAGGCTTTGGCCATTTCATCCGAGAGGAGCACGCTTAATTGGCTTTTAAAATGGAAACCCGTCGACTCAAGAAGCACAGATCTATACAGCTTGGCCATTAAGTTAGTAGTTACGTTTCTTTGACCCATTTAATTTTCTATACTCACGCCATCTCCTGATCTGGCATTTAATTTACTGGAAACAGTCTTTTGTTCAGAAATGCCAGTATTGATAGTGTTTTGTCTTTGTTTATATTTGTGTTATATCCAGAAATACATTTGTGGTTATAACATTTAATAAATATCCTGATATACGCTCCCGAAACGTCGATTTCTGATCGTCTTTTTACCTGCCCTCCTTCCCGAGAATATCTCGAATGTTATCTTTTAGTTCGTTGTTACTAGGAAACTAAATTTATACTTTACATTTACAGAACACAAAACACAGGTTCAGAAAAATGTAGAAAACAAGTTTATAATACTCATTTATATCTTGCTTTTCTTGACAATGATATGCACTAATACAAAATCTTTCTCCCCTAATCGACACTTATTGTAATATTACAGCCCTTACACTTGGAAACTTACTGGAGGTACATTTTCTGCACATAGAGGGGTATTGTTTTTCACAACTCTGCATGTAACTCAATTTTCTTCTATAAATATTAGATCAGAACCTTGTTTTATGTATCCTTCTGCAACAGTATCCGATTTCCAGCCTTCAGTTGTTTTAAAGCGTCGCTCTCTGCGAGGAAAGAGCAGAAGGACGTAATTCTTATCGTGTCTTTTTAAATCCAAAGCCCTTATTACTCTTTATTTGAATATATTGTTTCCACAGTAAATACATATTTAGTGCGATCCATATAAACCTGAACCATTCCAATAGGCCATAACTTTTGAACCAATAATAGGAAACACGTACAACTGTGGGAGAATATAATACACAATTGGGAGATTACATTACACTATTTACATCTCAGAGAAAATGTTGGAAGTGCCCTTCACCAGCATCTATACATGTTTGTACTCGTCTCACCATATTCTCTGAAGTTTTACGGAGTGTATCCTTGCCAATGTTACTTATTTCGGTTCGAATGGATTCCTTGAGAACGTCAATTGACCGTGGCCTATTCTTGTACACTCTATTTTTTAGATACCCCCACAAGAAAAAATCCGGTGAGCCTAGGTGAAAGCATCTGGGGGGCACAGTCCTTTTGAGATTATTCGACTATCAAAGAAACTGGTTACAAGTTCCATGGTGTCATTAGATGTATGGCACGTTGCTCCATCTTGCTAGAAATAACCTTCTCTTAATTCGATATCATCCAGCTGCTACACAAATGTCTTGAAGATACCCATATAAACTTCAGTGTCTACAGTCGTATCAAAGAAAATGGGACCAACGATCCATAGATGCTGGTGTAGGACACTTCCAACATTTTCTCTGAGATGTAAATAGTGTAATATAATCTCCGAATTGTTTATTATACTCTTCCAAAGTTGTACGTATGTCCCATTATTAGTTTAAAGGTTATGTCTTATTCAAATGGTTTAGATGTATATGGATCGCACTATACTTAATGTACAACGTATATTAAACTACTCTGAATGTAGATAAAAGTTTGGAGATAACCGTTGCAATATTAGGTTTAGTAACTAGCCCTCTAAATGTTTGTTGTGGGCTGCCATTTGTTACACCACACAACAAGAGCCGTGATGGCTAATGTATGTGCTTAGTTCCGTGGGACAGAACATGTATGACGCTAAATATGATTTAATCCGTCTGCAGAGGGTTAACTATGGCTAGGGGAAACCTACCAAGTTCTGTGGCAGAGTCCATTAGACCTTGCTTGGCGCTCCAGTCATTACACTTTGTCAGTTCCCAGGTAAACAGTACGACAACGTAAAGGTTCCAAATTTGAGATGTATTTTTATCAAATAGCACTCGGATAAAGAGCTCATTATTGAGAGTCCAAATCTGAAATAGTCTCTAACTTGAAGGAAGCCAGTTCATGACAGAATTAACGTTTCATAAACGGGGAAGATGAATTAAGGACCTCCGAAATTGCAATATTTATTGAGTTAACCATGTTGTGTCGTATGTGACTGGTGAACTACAGTTCTGGATTTCGTAAACATATTTTGAACTATTTTGAAAAATCCTAACATTGATTATATTTACCTAGAAGGCAGGCAAATATTTTATAACATTCTATAACTCATTTCAATTTTATGAACTTTGTTTCTACTTTACTCAAGGTTTTAGTGGACAAGTGTGCACAATTAATTTTTGAACTGCCTACACTTTATGTATAACTTGCAAGTATCTACCCCGAAAGTGAATGCATTTATTATAATTTCTTGATGAAAAATAGGATTTTCTATGGCCAGACCTAATAGCTTCACTTGGGTCGAAGGAATATGCGAGTACAAACTGAATTGAACATACTATTTACAGCTTAACGACAATAATTTATTTAATAAATTAAACTGAATTTTGCCTATGGACCTTATTTAATTGGTTCTCAGGGTCCCATTGTACATTAGGCATGCCAAGACTGCTTGAGATTCTTTATGCGTTGTCAATTATGATCGGCCTTACTTTATTTCCAAAGGATATCACGCAAAGCATGTTTACGCCCGAAAAAACCATCGCCCTCCCACGCTCTCGGATAACAGACGCCAACATGTTAACCCTGGACTACGGTGGAACATTTTATTTAAGGTCGTGAGTCAGTGAAACATACGTTTAACTGTGTACATTAAAAATTTAGATTTTGAATTTTAGTCTACTTACTTAGAACCTTTGTGAAATTAAATGAAACTAATTCTCGATAAAGTTACAAATCCTGACAGCTCTGGTTAGTTCTCGCTTCCGCTAGTAGGAAGAATTTTCCACTATACGTGTATACTTTTTAGAGGTGAGGGGCTGCCAACATTTCAGTGAATAACATGCAGTAAAAACGAAATTTAGCCCGCGAAAGCCTATGACAAGGGTGTGTGACGGGGTTATGAAATTTATCGTGAGGTTAGTTTACACTTCCTGGCTTAGTGTGTGGATATGGGATGTCAGGTCCTGTGGTATCGAAATTTAACCTTTAAAAAAAGACGATCGTTCCAGTATTTTGTTAATTGCTAGAAATGAACCTTTTTTCCGAGTTGGCGCAAATTTCATGTAGTGTGTATAAGCAAAAGGACTATACTTTCAGAATATTCTGGAGGAGGTATGTAAGTATAGCAAACACTTCACAATGTGCTTGAAGATGTGCATCAGCGAGCTCGGCTGCCCTCTCAGACGCTCGAGCCGTAACCCTGCATATTCTTGGGTGATACGTATTAATATTAATGGAATGAACTTTGGAACTATACTCTCAATTTTTTTTTATCAAACTAAACAGGGCTTATCTAAGTTGGACTGAACGGGACTAGACTGCGCTACGGAGGGGATTTGGCACGGAGGTCCAAACTTGGTCTATTGTACCTATGTCCCCCAAATGGGGCACCCCCGGGTGGAAGGATGAGGGGAGAGAAGAGACAAGAGGGTGGCCGTCTTAAGGAGCCACGACAGTGCAGAGCGCAGGGTTCCCTACACGTTATCATTTGCAAACTACAACCGGCATAAGTACTTTAATGGAAGTGTTGAAAACAGTGTTGTATAAATTAAATTAATTGGGAGTCGATTAATGACACAAAACAACACTTACTTTTAAATTTTCCCGGAACTAGTTTCTGAGGCCTTCCCTCTATCTTCAGCCGGACATCGACTGGTTCTCATTGGTGTAGCTGGCAATATTTTGTCATCGGTCTCCTCTGGTGGCGGTTCGAGGAACTTGCTGAACAAATCTTTCTGGGGGATGTCGAAATTGAATACTTTGTTCCTATTTTTTGAAATAAAGATTTGTTCCCATGTGGACAGTTCTTCTTTTCCTGTTGTATGTTTTAGTAATTTTGGTTCTGGATTTATGTTGTGGTTTTTTCCCAAAAATGCGTGGCAACTGCTGATTTTTCTAATTGTTTGTATTTTATGTTCCTAAAGTGTTCCTTTGCTCTTGTTTCTAAATTTCTTTTGGTTTTTCCAATATAAATTTCACTACAGTCACAGCATTCAATTTGATATATACCAGATTTTTTGTTAGATGGAATGGCATCTTTCGTCCCAATTAATATAATTAATACAACCGGCATCCCACACTACTGTGTTCCGGAACGGCCCCACCAGACCGAGTTCGGAGACCGCCCTGCCGGAGGAGAAAGGTTTTACTAAGATCATATCATCCTGCCATGTAACACCGAGACATCTGCCGACACTTCTACCCTGAAAGAGACCACCAGATAAGAGATGATATGAAATTATTATGGAGATAAAAATGAGGGAAAGGAAATTCGGGGAATGTAATTAACCCACCCAGTATTGGCCTGATGACCCGGGAAAAGCCCATAAAACCTATGGGTCAGTAGATCAGCCACAGGAATCAAAACCGGACCTCCCGAATACCTGTCGCAGACTATACTGCCTGAGACATCCCGCTCGGTTGTTTTAAATGCGAAGTGATATGCCTGTACACTATTTAAATTTCAATTACCTTATTTCATTGAAGACTGTTACTGGAGTATTTACATAGGTCCTAATGTAAAAGTAAATATCTGGAATATGATTAATTAACCCTGTTATTCAAAGTAAAATTGCCTAAAATTGCATCTTGGTAACACAAAAATCCACGAAATATAATATTATCGCTGTTTGCAAACCTTCATATCTACCGGCAAAAAAATCATATTTAATGTCGTAGAAACTATTCTTAATAAACGCAGAAAGGAAAACAAAGATTTACGCCTCAAGGAAATATTGACTAAGTAAAGTCGTAACAGTTTGTGAATTCTCTCCGGGTATAAACATTTAGGGCTCTGGGGAATAGCATAGGAAGCATGAAATCTGACCAAAGGGACGATGATGGTTCCTGAGTCAGTCGACTTTTACGAGAGCGGTCGAGAGATCGATATGCGAAGATGACGACTGCTTTTACTCCCTCAGGATATCTTAACTTGCTCTCAAAATGGAAATTCGTTTCTGACAGCCAGTGCAGCAGTTACAGCGCAGAGATATTGGTTATTCTACATTCTTATTCATCACTGACAGCCTTCTTCACGGAACAATGCTACAGTAGGATTCGAGAGCACTGCCACTGTTATAGGAGGGAATAGCTTATTAAAACACAAGCAGCTCTTTTCGTGGAGATTTAAATAAATCCTATTAAGACACTTGAAAGCTTAAATCCACTGGAAAGGTAGAATCAGACTGAAAAATAGAGAGGATTTTAACAACACAAGTTCGGCTTATTTTCTGCTAATCTAAATAACTGAGCAAAATATTACATTAGTCAAGTGACTCGCATTTTTCCCCTAGAAGACAAGGTGCTCTGTAATATGTTGAGATAACCTACTCAAATGGGATCTAAAATCTTCTAAACACTAAACACTCCGGGCATTACATTGAATCACTATGAACGACTATGTTTAATTAGCACAACAAAACTACCCAACATGATCTTTACCTCCGCGAAGATAATATGTATTTTAGTCCACTTTCACACTAGCTTCTGAAAATGATGCTTAAAATGGCATATAACGTAACAATTTCAAAATATGAAAGGGTAGAGCCAGACTGAAAAATGCAATGCCATAGCCGGGATTTGAACCACGGATCTTTTGGACCAGAAGATCCGTGGTTCAAATCCCGGCTATGGCATTGCATTTTTCAGTCTGGCTCTACCCTTTCATAGTGCGTCCCACACATGGCTAGTGTGAAATAACAATTAATATCCATTAATTATACCTAATAGTGGTCCGAATTATAAAGCCTGGGCCTTAAAGTACTTACAGCATAGTAAGTCGCCATTAAGGTAGTTGTCTCATGTGTTTATGAGAACTCCTAGTGGTTTACCGGGAAAAACACGAGTCAGTCGGAGAATTTAATGCCATGTAGGCACGTTGGCCATAGTAGCTCAATGGTTTAGAGCGGCTGGTCGGAGACCAGAAGATCCGTGGTTCAAATCCCGGCTATGGCATTGAAATTTTCAGTCTGGCTCTACAATTTTATAGTGCGTCCTACACACGGTTAGTGTGAAAGAACAATTAATTTCCAATTTCTAAATAGTTTAGATATACATAATCGCGGCCTGTCATAGGTTGCCTACCCTTGTCCTAAACTATTACTTACGCAGATCCTTACAAAAGTTAAAGCTGAAAATATGCTGTACTATTTAAAAATATCTTTACTTCAAACGACCTGACTTTCAACCAGAAAATTCTGAAAGTGTGAGACGTTTTGTGGGGCAAGTAGAATTAAATGATTTGGCGCGCGAATTAAATTTGTCAAAAGAAGAATCTGAGCTACTAGGTTCCAGGCTGCAAAAAGGGAAATTACTTGTAAATGGTACGGAAATTACACAATTTCTAAGTAGATATCAGAGTTTGGAAAATATTTTTCAATGAAAGAGGGTATATATTTCTGTTTTGACTTCAATTGTTTAATGACTGAACTTGGAAGTGAGCGTAATCCACCTGATTGGCCTTTGTTTATAGTTTCATCAAAGTTCAGCAGACTTTTTTACTTCCTAATGGTGGTGAACTATCTGTTCCAGTTTTCCATCCTGTAGATCTTAGAGAAAGTAATGAAAGTATGTCCAAAATTGTAGCTGTTTTAAAATATGAGGTGCATTGTTGTAAAATATATGGTGACCTGTTACAAGTGGGATACACAAAATATTGTCTTTTTTTAATTTGTGTTTGTGAGACAGCAGCGATAGGTAACAGCATTATGTGGTACAACAGTAGGGCAAGTGGTAGGAATATGTCCCAGGAGAGAATAATGTAAATCAAATACCATTACTTCAGCCTGACAGGATTGTTCTCCCCCTCTTTCATATAAAAGTTGGGCTGATGAAGAAAATTTTAAGGCACTCAACAAGTGTAGTGGATTTGCATATTTGCATAGCCAATATCCATAGTTAACTTATGCAAAATTGAAAGAAGGAATTTTTGGAGGGGGAAAAAAGTAGTTCAAGGTTTTCTGGGAAACATAAACAAAAAACTATAAAACTTTTTGTCTCAAATTTGTTAAAAAGCTATAAGGACGTGGGTTGTAGAATGCATTTGAAAAGGCATTACCTCCATTCATATTTAGACTTTTTTCCGGAAATTCTGGGTGTGGTTAGTGATGAACAAGCGGAACAGTTTCATAAGCGTATTTCGGAGATGGAGAGAGGTATAGTCGTGCTGCTCGAACGGTTACCGTGGCTTTATCTATTTTTTAATCATAAACCTCTTAGATAACGGATTGATTATTCTTGTAAGCGTGAGAGGGGAACGACTGCGCCTCCTGGTCGTGTGCTAAGCACCAATGAACGCATCACTTCAACCAATGGAATTCGCAGGAATCACAAATGACAGATAGATGTTCACTCCACGTGGAGTAATCAGTGCATTATCTGAGAGGAAGAGCAGATAGGCAATCACATGCTCCCAAGCACTTTTAAACACAGTTACAGGTATGTCACTTAAATATACAGGTTGTTTCAAAACGACACCGAAAGATTATAGCCGTTTCGTGGTTTACCAGTCCGAATTTCGGTGTCACAGTTTCGAAATTCTGTTAGGTATAATTTTATGCAGTATTAAATATTACATTATTTTGTAATTAGGCAGCACAGGAACCACTGTGTGAAAACTTCAAAAGTTGTTATTGGAACGCATCGGCCACGAAAACAAAAGCATTGCTCCTTGCTCTTTAGCAGTGACCCTAGCCTCGCTTTCAGGTAATGGGGCACAGGGCAGTTACTTGTGAAAAAGTTGAATAATGACTCGGACAGTTCCAAGTTTGCTCATTTTGCTATGATCTTAATTATACAGTGCTTTCAACCAGTTACTGTAAAATCAACAGCTTTCTTAAACACAGTGAAATAAAATGCTTGTCTCATTACATAAGGCATTTATTTTTGTTTAACATTATCTACAATTTTTTGAAATTATTCTGTTCTTTTATCATTTAATGCTTCCATCCTCAATCTCACTAGCATTAACTTCCCTCTTAAAGGTTTAAGTTGCATATGTCCACCCGCTTATTTGCCGTCATTGACTGCTATAACGGAATGTTGGAGCACGTTAAACACTCATAAATAAATAACTAAAGAGTAGCTTCTTTATTACAGTTTCATAAGCTAAAGAAAGACTAAATAGTAGGAAGCTACCGTCGAGTGTTTCGATGTTTAAAAACAGCTACAGTAGGCGGCACGATGTGTCACCTACCTGCGAACACCGACAGCGTGAGGCACGCGTCGTTGTTCCTATCACTGCCTAATCCGCATTCATTGTGGAGCGTTTTGATACGGTTCTATTGACGGTAAAAACTATCTATGTGTCACATAGAAGCTGAGTAACTACTTCTACATGTTGGTTTTGTGTGAAGCAGCCCCTGTCACCTAAGAACACTGACACGACATATAACTGATAACAGAAAGACATTTTTTTAAGCTTTATTGAAACAAAAGCAAGGATCATCGCTTCTTATGTGGAAGCGGGGTTAGGTGAAGGTAAGTGTGGGTAGGTTTATGCAGATCCCGCGTAAGCACTCTGGTAATTATTGTATATTTCTAGCAGCATCTATCTTGCTGCCTGGCGTAAGTATATGGCCAGGATGGCAGGCATGGCTTGCGTCCTGGAAGCCAAACTGGGGAGTCAGGGTGGATTTTGTCGAGGTGTGCTCGGTACTAAGTGTTCAGTCGGCGTAGATGGCCCAAGTATGGGTTAACTGTTAGGTTGATTGCTCTAATTTGTTCGCCAATGGTGTGTTTGTGGTCGTATGAGTCGTGGTGGGCTTGGAGTGTTCGAACGATCCTGTGCAGGTCGATCTTGCTGTTGTCTAGTCCGTTGGCTAAGGTCTGAAGTGTAGATGGGATGCCCATGGTGGCAGATTGGTGTGTTTGCTTGATGAGTGGCTCTAGGTTATGGTACTTGTCTTCTGCTTCTGAAAGTTTGTTGATGAGATCCTCCATTCGATCCAGGCGGGCGGAGAAATACGAATAAATATAAATAGATGATAAGATTTACAAATATAAATAAATGACGTATAACAGAACAGACATATGCCATAATGTTATCATATAACCTGGACACCCGCAGTGACAAGGCCACTCTACGAAGTTCAGTAAACTCCATTTGTAACCACTGTAAACAAATATCCCTACTCTATTGTTCGTTTCGCCCTCAAGGAAAATTTGGTGTCTCTCAGTCGGAAACCTACCCATTGTCAAAATCCCATGCGTGCCTCTGAATACAGGCTATAAGATTTCGAATGACTCGTGAACGCATGTCTTAGAATAAATTTTTGCACGCGGACCGTTAGAGAAAGTGGGTCTGATGTTAGGTCAGAAACTGGAAATTCTCAACACTGATATCAAGTGGGGGATACTTAAAAGTCAATAGAAAATTGATATTTGGTCATGTGATTTTCCAAACTCCGAGAAATATCTAGAGTGGGGGTAATTCAAGGGGATGGTGGAAATTAGGTTTTGCTAGTAAGGGCACTTTGATCCTGATTGCTGCGTGAGACGGACGCGTATTCGGCGCCACCTAAGAACTATACTTCCGCGCTATGCACAGAGACCAAGCCTAATGCTTAATCTCTCCAGTGAGAGTCAGCTCAACGAGAAATGTATAGGGAGGACGATAAGTATATCCAATCCGACTTCGAAGTGCTACTGCCTCCGTGCTTCGCATCGCAATATAGACAGTGACGCTTAACTCAGCAACCACACCGACGACGACTTCATGGTGGCGAGCGTAGGAACCCAAGGACTACAATAAACTTCTATCGACCAGATTCGAGGTGTCATCATTAACCCACAACCAGTCAGGACGCCCCCACTCCTGAAGTACAGATGAGAGCCCTCATGCGGGAGCTGCATGTCACCTCGAACCGACTACAATCTCCCTTTCCTTAAACTCCTCACGCCACCGATCCTTAATTGTGAGGCGTCGAGCATAAGGGAGAGCTCGACGTGATCCACAACGGGCCGGACCGCCTCAGGTGTCATTTTGAAACACCCTGTATACTCCACATACTATTGCGTGCATGCAAAATATTCCGAATTAATCTTAACTCACCCTAATATATAATACTATACCATGTATCATTATATCACAATAATAAATGTAAGAGAATATCTTATCTTAAATATCCTAGGTGAGAACTTAAATGTCATCATATGTTTTTAACCTGGCGTGATAAGAGATTTCTGTGTCAATTTTCAAAATGAGCACATATTTTCCCCTAAGAATCGCCTACTTCTACCGCGGAGGTATGAAAAGTTTACCATTGTATAATCACTACGTTTGTTTGTTGAAAACATCAATCCCTGTGAAGTGGTTTCGTTATACAGTCGAGTATAACGCATTCAGATTGCAATTCGCAAGCTCCATATAAAGCGAGCCGCTTGAAAATGCGATTCCCTTTTGTTTTATTTATTTTGAATGCCGATTTTCGCTTCACCGATAGTTTCTATAATACCAATCTAGTTGAAATAGGTGTCGTCATGTTCGCCTGTCCATTCTTCTACAAAAATGAACCATTATAGATTATAAAGGAAATATTTCCCATTATTTATGATTCAAAATAATATTCACAATTTTGGCGCTAGTGTTTGTAAAAATATATCAATGAGAAGTTCATGAAATCTGTATAAAATGATATAGCCCTCAAGACCTTTTACTAATAGCAGTAAAGTATGCAAGTTTCCGGTTTATAAATAACATGAAAACTTAGCCTAGGGCAATAAAGATTACTGGTTTTCTTTTGTTTAGCGAGAGAGTTTGCCGTTTCTCCGAGATAAAAGTCCCTCCAATTAACTGTTTGGCTGCTGTTGGAATTTAAAAAAAGTTCAAAGAGGAAACTGATAAAGGAAAGTATGAATGAAAACAACCAATGGGAAGAAAGAAATACCTTTTTGAGTTCAGAAAATTCGGAAACGTCCTACAGTAGTATATGGAGTGATGTTGGGAAGAAATAAAGACAGTCTGGCAAATTCACCGGCAGGTTGTACTGCAGCTCCAACCGGCGCTATGTAATTTACACAAAGTGCAGCACCAGGCGCCTCAGGCGGAATTTGAAGTTCACCGATTAGCTCTAAATTGTTTAAACTTCGAGGAACTGCATTTCATTCCGCGGGTGTTTGGTAACTTCGTGGGAACTTAGTCATCCATGTAGCTAGGAACGCCGACACCAAAAGGGTTTTACGAAAAGAACCCCGAGGAAAATACCTATCTTCTCCTGCCGCATAACCATTAACAGACGATTCATATATACAGTCTGCTTTTTAAAAGAAGATACATGACAGCTATCAAACAAGGGACTTGGAGGATAAGAGGGGAAGGTCGTTGTTATGGAAACGTAAACAAAGGTTGCGACATTGCTTACACTGGTTAATCACCTATTCTTCAGGTCAGTTATTGCTACTGTCCACCAACGTAAATTAAGTCCCTGAAAGGAATGCGCTCCCTTACACAGTGGGACAAGGACAGCGAATGTGTGTGACAGAACGCATGCTACACAATGAGCAGAACCGTTTAAAAACTTGCGCCCTATTCACTCTGTACACTAAAACCGAGAAGATCCATTCACAAAAATAGAAGCCGTTAGAATGTTTTTGAATGGTCAGTAACTGAACTGACATAGTGTGTTATAAACTACTGAAGGATCGTAGAGGAACCTTTTCCAACCCACCTGCGTCTCATACCCTGGATACTTTTTCCTGTGGTATACTGTAGTTGTATGCGGGAAACAAAGTTTGCTAGCGTTCAGTTGTATTGTGTATTGTTAGCCTACTTTGTTAAAACACTTAAAATACGTCGTTATGGAAGCGAGACTTAGCGGCAGTAGGACTAGATGTAGGCCGAGGAGTCATGGCCCAAAACAAAGATCAGCTTACGTTCGGAGTGTTACATTGCACAGTCAAGCTAGAGAATTTCTGTTCTCTTAGGAAATTCTTTGAACAGAAAGAAGAGAGTTTGCTTCTTCACAATGAATCGCTTATTCCTTTCAACCAAGTGAGGCCACAACATCGACAAGTGGTGCGATAAACTGCAGACAACAGAAGGTAAGACGGTACCTGCAGAAGAAAGCGACAAATATGGCACATTTGTTACGTACTATTGTTGAAATGCTGTATGAACCTACTGAAGAAAGTGAGAAGAGCTTAGAAGAAAGCAACAAAGATATGTTAAGTATAGTGAAGGTTTAGCTGCTTTGGAGGCGGCGTTGCTTTATATGGAAGAACATCCAGATGAAAACAATGTTACTGAAGCGATGAAGCGATCTTGCGCAGAAACGATGAAATATCCTGAAACAGAAGACTGTTAAATACTTCTTCAAAAATAACTAATATATATGTGTACTGTTACATATTACCTTAAAACTTCAAATAACTTTACCTTAAGGGAATGCAGCACCGAAATTGGCTAAAAATATGGGAAAAAATAATATTTTTGTTTTTAAGCTAATAAAATACTTTAAACCTTTTAGTATCATAATCCAACTAAATTTATGAGTTTCAAGCATTTAAATACCCTCACATGACAATTTAAATGCCCACGCGCAAGCGCTTGCAGCCCTTGGCTTCACAGAATTCTGTCATTTGTGTTCGATTGAATGTACTAAATTTATACATTTGAAATTAGCGGGCAAAGTTTGTGGTGGAATTTTTTTGTGTTGGTATGATGGTTATTTCTTATAATATGTGGCACCATGGAAACAAAACACTGGCTACAAACATTGAAAGCAAATAATAATGTTTATATTTTGCTTTTGTGAGTTTCTAACGGTTGGGATTTTCTTGTGTTTCTCGTTAAAGTACATACTGTTTGTATATAATTAATGAGTTTTAGTCTGCCATTTAACATTTATAAAGGTATTTTATACATCAAAATGTGCATATAACTGTTATATAGGTTATAGGTAAAACATACTTTGAAACAACTGACCTCTTGTTTACTGCGTACATAGTTAGGATCATTAATAGCCCAAACAATACATGGGAAGACACACCTAAACATAACACAACAATGGGAACATACTTGAGGCCTGATGTGATAAGAAAATTAATGGCTGTGTACCGAAGACTGGCATCAGATGAAATCCTAAGGAGATGTACATTGGGTAAGACACAAAATGCAAATGAAGGTTTACATAACACGATATGGCATAATTGCCCAAAAGAAATATTTGTTTCAAAGAAGAGACTTCAGGTTGCTGTGACATCAAGCATCAGTGAATTCAATTTTGGCTGTTCTGCCTCACTCAAGCTGCAGTCAGACATAATGGACACAGATTTCACCAGCATCTCTAAAAATTAGCAAAGGGAAGTACCAATTACGCTTACTTCATTCTACTTCTGTGAAAGTAACTTCTAAAACATCCAGAAGGAAACTGAAATTGAAGAACACTGCAGCAGAAGAGAGAAGGAAGAGGCAGGGGGGTCCAACTTACCTATCTGGAGGGTTTTAGTCTGCTTCAAGGCATGCAGCTCAGAAGGAAAATGTTTTGGATTTTAAAATTTGATTTACTCAGTTATAGTTTTTTCAATATTTTTTGTCATTCAAAGTGTTCCACATGATGCTTTTTTGATTCAGTTCCTCTAAAATTTTCAACACCTGTTCTTAGAAAGCAAACAAAGGTTTATATCATATGAATTTTTAATATTTATTATATTTATAAGTTATTGATATAAAAAGTCAGAGGTTTAATTATTTTTTGGCTTTTTTGTTTGCTCCATACCTAATTTTTTATTTACTCTGGAACTAAAAGCGGTATAAGAAATTCATATGATAGATCTTTTCTTCATAACCATCTGAATCTTTTTAGAAATAGAAAAATAAGAATTTTGAAAATTTGAAAATTTGTTTGAATTTTGCCCAAATTTTGAAATTCACAAATTAATACTCAAAAACTATTGAAGATATAAAAACCAAATTTTGAATTCTGTGTCCACTATGCATGTGAACCAAGTGGTAAACATTTCAGCAAGATTGGTTGAAAATTGCTGGATTTGGGGTTTTCATTGCTGCATCCCCTTAAGTTATTATTATCAGATGGTCTTTTATTTCCTATGGTGCTGTGTATACCACATCCTCAGCGGCCAGTTTTCATATATTGTGAGCACAGAAAAAAATTGTGCCGAAATTCTATGCTAAAGAAAATTGCTAGAAAATAGAAAAGTTTTATAAAGTTGTACTATCAGGTTTGTACTAACTCCGAATAATGAAACCTGAAAGTACCTACTATAGGCTTTAAAATATAGGTAAAATATCGAATAAGCAATATACCTACCAATACTGTGGTGCGATCTGCTTTTCACACTTATAAAAACAATGTTTAATCTATTCACATTTACTTTCAAAACTTCAGTTAATGTTTTCAAGAACACTAATATTTTAAATGAACCAAGAGCGACATTATATATTTTGAATGCCCAAACTTGTTACATTCACCACTACATCATTTACTTTTTTTCATTTTAAATTCCTTTTCCTTTAATTAATCCTCCAGCGTTAAGTCATATCAGACTTTGAATGAAATAGGTGAAATGACGCTCAAATGAGCCAGGATCCATGCAGCTTAGTTATCCGATATTCATCTTTCAGGATACGGGAAAACCGCGGAAAACTTTATCCAGATAACCTGAGAAGTTCGACCTCGTGACCTCTTGAATGCGAGGCAGAACACGCTACTCCCGACGCTACAAAGGCGGGGTTTCCTTCCTTGTTTACATGAATACGTTATTCCTATTTGTATTTATTATCAGTCTACTTTTCGCCATCTTTTATACCATAATTTACGTTGACTTGAAGTTTATATAAAAATACCTTGATAAAATGTTAATTTATACGAATATAGATTTTTCTATTAAAACAATAATTAATGCATATTTCTCTTTTTCTTAAACTGCTCAGTTTCAGCCTAAAGGAACAATTTTAGGTTAAAGTTGGTATAAATAAGGAACAGTAACAAAACACTGGAGAGAGCGCTGTCTAGTGATGTCTTTGTAAATATCAAGTAAACACAATGTTATTCATGTTAAATTAATATGAACTGAGTTATATTGACAATATTTCTTAACTATATTTCTTTTGGAAATACTATTACTATATTTTCCGTTTCGCTTCTTTACAGTTTAAGCAAAAGTTCACTTCTGCGAAGGAAATGTTTCGATTGCCCAATGTTTTAAATCACAAATGAACAGTTTAAACAATGCTGCCCAAGCGTAAGACTGAACCCGGGTATATGCTCGAAAGAATAAAGCGATAAGCATACAATTCAGAGTTCTCTCTAGCGTTCAAAGTTAACGCTCGTTCTGTAGAATAGTAACAATGTATCGACCTATCGTAGTTTCTCCATCGTTATGAAATGGTGAATAGTCGTTTGTTTCATACTGCTGTCAAATTCGCTCTGTGCTTACAAAAGTAAGTAATAATTGGCATTCAGTACTATCTTTTTGTAATTTACGTCCTCCAACGTTATGTAATATCGGACGGTGAATGAATTGGGTGAAATGATGCTCAAATGAGTCCAGGGTCTATGAAGCTTACAGTTACCTGACATTTGTCTTGAACGATAAGGGAAAATCCCGGAAAAACCTTATCTAGGTAACTCACCCTGACAGAGATTCGAACTCGAGACCTGTTGAACGTGAGGCAGACACGCTACCATCTACGCTACCGAGGCGGGCACATTCAGTACTAGAGCAACTGACGAATGACTTAGATCCACTATTAGATAATTGCAAATCAGGGTATTCAAAACATGCTACGCAAACTAAATTCTGCACTCTTCTAAGGGCCTGAGATTTGTTTAAATTCATGAAGATCAGAACTTGTGGTTTAGAACAAAAATTGTCATATAAAGTTATTACAACAAAATTTAACCCTATAAACTTTCAATTGATGCCATCGGAAATCTAGAATCTGTAGACAGTCAGGATCACATCTGCGCCACGGTGGTGGCATAACTTCGTCCCATAGGACGTTTTTTTTAATGCCAGTAAGTCTACTGACATGGGGCTGCCGCTTTTAAGCGCAGTTACAATCAATGGATATGAGGCCGGTTTGAACCTCAGACCTTGGGATCGGTAGATCAGCTCCTACCCAGTTGACCCGGACTGACATTAGGAGATAGAATGAGAAATACTTAATGGCGACGAAGAAGATGTGAAAACAAACTCCAGAATGCCCAGGTGGCGGATGATAAGCAGGATGTGGAGATATTGCTGTAGACTACATTTAGATAGAATGTTATATTATTTGATAAAATCGATAATTTTTAAAAAAAAATCGAGGAAAAAACAGAACTGTGTTGCAGTGACAGAGAAATAAATATGATGAAATTAATATATCACGTTTCCAGGCTGCCATACAATTAAATTTTCTTGATGTAAACAGGGATAGAGTTGTGTTAAGGACTTTCATGGGGCATTTCTTCATTTCTTGCGGACGCAAGATGAATGGAATTGACACACACGTTGATGATACGCTCAGAAGTATTTCAACAACCGTTTGTCTTTTGTGAAGAGAGTTTCATTTCTCAACTGAAATGTTATTCGTGATTGTGCTAGGAAGTTGTGTCTCAGGCAGTCAAGTGTTCAACAAATATAATTGTAATGTAGAATGGCTGTCTACAAAATTGATTGCAATGACAGTGATTTTTCTCTGTAAGTAGAAATGCCATGACAGTTTACCAGTTTCTTACAAGTAAAAGGTTCATTCCTTGCAAATGGCAACATAATTTATGTTTGAATGATATTACTTAGTTTTTCGCAATGCTATATGTTACAAATGTCAAATTATTATAAAGTTATCACTTGGACGCCGAGATCACTTATTTCCTGTCCCTCGTGCTGTAAGTTTGTGGTTCGATTTATGGATCCATGGTAAAACTGTCGGTACTCTCATTCCACCACCATCTCATAATCACTCTACCATCAGAAGTAATTGACTTCGCTCTCTGGATGCTTCCACCTCAGAAATGGGTCAAAACAACGCTTGGTGGAATGAGGTAACCTCCGGAAGCCATAGACAACATAATGGGAGCGATAGACAATAATGTATCTCTTCAACAAGACGAATAACTGGTTAAAATAATATTCATAACTTTTATCATATTGACCTTCTAGATTGGCCAGTTGGTGCTATATAAGCAACGCGTCGGGCTGGAGGAAAGTCAGTGCTTGGCGAGCAGCGTAGCAGCGCCGTGCTAGTGAACGGACAAGAAGACTGTGTACGTGCATCGGAAGAGTGTACGTAACTGTGAGCGTGCAGTGGAACTGCAACGGACGAACTGCTGAACTGTAATTGTGTGCATTACGTAATTCTGTGTCATCGGCAAGTGTTCAACTGTAATTCGGTGGAAATAAAGAACATTTTTGAGTGGTGCAGTCGGACTTTTAATTTCACGAACCCACAAAGTCACAATATTAACAGTTAATTGGAGGTTTTATAAATTAGCTGCTAATATAAAACTGACACATTTATCATAGCAAAGCTAATAGAATAGCGAGTAGTGCTGCTTTCGTAGGTAACCGCCATGGTCTACCAGTTATGTGTAGAACAGTTTATCGGCCTTAAACTCACACACTGTAGTAAATCTACCCGTATTAGTAAATATTTTGTGGAAGTTACACGTTCCTTGACTCGAACAATGCTTGCTTTGATGGCACGCCTGATGTACAATGTTATCTGTGATGATAAATTAGACAACTTGCAGATACTGATCCTACAGGTTGATACACAGCTTTATCGGACGCGTTACTACTCAGGTAATTTAATTTTCAGAGAGTAATGCGATCTGACGTTACCTTGTTTTAAAATAGATAATGTTCTCTTATCCGTAGGAGTTTATTAAATTAACCATTAATATTTAGAGTTCAGGTATTGTAATCTTGGGGTTATTTTACAATGTTTTAACATTTTCACCATTACATTTCTCCAGAGCCTTAAAGTTTAAAAGGACTGCCCTTCAATATTCTTTATCCTCATTCATACTAGTAGCGGCCCGTTATACACGAGGCGCACACGCCGGCATAGATTAAAAGAGCAATAAGTTTTCATTAAACATGCCCGTTCACTTACGCAAATGGACATAGAAAATTTCCCGTTATGTATCGATCCAGCGTGGTCGGTATGTGAGTACTGTATGTTCCATGAAGCCGGCCATTCTTCTTTTTCAACAAAAACTTAGTCTCTTATTGTAATGCGAGATGCTTTGGAAAGAGCATTATTATGGTTGTCTTGGTAACTTTGATTTATAAAATTCTAAAGTGATAAATACGTCAATAGGTGCACAGTTGGATACTAATCACGCACCCCAGGTATCAACGCCGCTGAAACACCGTGTAGTCTGAACAAGTATAGAAATGCATCATGCCTGAACCTGCAAATATTGGCTACCTCGTGGAATAAATTTATATCACGTTAAAGAATATATCCTAGGCCGAGATCGCATTAGTAAGGAGAATATACTGCAATTCTGTGTGTAGATTACAAATATAAAAACTATACTGACAGCGTTACAAACATTTGTTTCCTGGCAGCATAACATTGTCACTTTGGTTAGCATGTAAATCGCTTATTGGACCCTTATTAACGATAATGTATATAAATTGCAGACATTTAACAATTAAACACATCCCCTGACACTTGCTATAGTTTATAAAGCTAGGTATAGATATCTCCTTGTACCTCTAAATATCATCCGAAGACATTTTCTGCATTTGGTTGCAACTGAAACCGGAAACTATGTTTTTATTTATTAATGGACGCTCTCTGCTGTAGTTATCAGCTTCTCATTCTATATTGGGCGTGAAATATCACTTAATTATTTTATTTATGAGATGTTCTTTTACATGCCTTAAATCTACGACACTGGACCATCTTCCAAATGAAGCAATTCTAAGGACTTTTACCCCCCGAAAAGTTGCAAGAAAATGAACAATTAAGATTATTCAAGTGGTTTGCAGATATATTTTAACTTCTGCTATTGTATTATTCTTAAAATAATGGCAATGTAGCTTTATGGGGAAGAATTTAACGGAGCCATTTAAAATGTACAATTATTACAAACACATTTACTATCACTAAAAGTTGGCGAATATCCTTGTTGCAAGCAAGAGATGTACTGTTATTAAAGACAGAAATGAATCGCTTAAATTATAAGAACACCAAGTCACAATGTTAACCCCTTTTGAAGCTCAACTCATAGGCTAGATACATTTTCTATTTCAGGTCTATTTACTATTTATCCTAGTTTCTTTTCTAGTCTGTTTATGCTTGATTTTATTACTTGGCATGATGGATTGTAACCCATTTTTATTGGTTTCCATGCTTTAGAAAGTCTATATGAAAATATCACATTATTTTCGTTTCTGTTCCCAAACTCTTTGTCTTCAGTTACCTCAAAGCCTGCAGCTTATTCTCCATGAGTGCACTGAATGCTCTCATTCATTTATAATGTTGTAATAAAGGTATGAACATTTAAATAGCAGAAGAGTCAACAATAATCCACGAATTAAGAGAAAAAATGCGAAGCGTTTGCTAGCTTTGAGAGTTTAATTCCACGAACAGCCTGCAGCTTGACAGCAGCAACCTGTAACATAAGAAAAAATGCATGGACCACGTATCAGGGCATACAAGGATAGTGTTTGTTGAGTAAACTTCAGTGACTTTGTCATTGAATTTTCAAAGTATAGGCCATTCTGAAAGTGATGTTATATTGAAAGTATAGTGCGATCCACATAAACCTGAACCATTTCAATAGGTCATAACTTTTGGAAATAATAGGGCACACGTGCAACTTTGTGAGAATATAATACATAATTGGGAGATTACATTGCACTATTTACATCTCAGAGAAAATGTTGGAAGTGGCTCCCACCATCATCTATAAATGTTTGCACTCGTCTCACCATATTCACTGAAGTTTTACGGAGATAATATCGAATTGAGAGAAGGTCGTTTCCAGCAAGATGGAGCAACATGCCATACATCTATTGACACCATGGAACTTGTAACCGGTTTCTTTTATAATCGAATAATCAAAAGGTCTGTGGCCCCCAGATCCCCTGATCTAAACTCACCGGATTTTTTCTTGTGGGGGTATCTAAAAATAGTGTAACAAGAATAGGCCACGGAAATTGATGTTCTCAAGGAATCCATTCGAACCGAAATAAGTAACATTGGTGAGGATTCTCTCCGTAAAACTTCAGTATATGGTGAGACGAGTGTAAACATGTATAGATGCTGGTGGAGGACACTTCCAACATTTGCTCTGAGATGTAAATAATGTAATGTAATCTCCCAATTGTGTATTATATTCTCCTAAAGTTGCACGTGTATCCTATTGTTAGTTCAAAAGTTATTGCTTATTGAAGTGGTTCAAGTTTATATGGATCACACTGTATGTAATAAACCTGTTCATTCACGTTAATTTAGTGATATGTTAGCTAGAGCTAGTTAAATAGATGGAGACCGTCAACCGATTTGAGAAACTTCCTGGGTACATTTAGGTAACTCTGAATTTATAGAAAGACTGTTTATGAGTTTGTGAATCTTCTGTAAAACTCGTTTTCTGGAGATCTTGTTCTGGAAGGCTAATATTCTTTGAAACAGAAAATACTGGGATTATTCGTGTGTAGCATGTAATCTATAACCGAGCGGGATGTCTCAGGCGGGAATTCGGGAGGCCCGGGTTCGGTTCCCGGGGCCGACTTACCTGACCCAGTGTTTTCCTGGGTGGCCATATGAATGCCCCGAATTTCCTGTCCCTCCATTTCATCTCCATTATTATTTCCCATCATCTCTCATGTGGTAATCTCTTCGACGGGAATCTCGGCAGTCCATGGCGGGATGATATGCACGGGGAAACCGCTTTACCCACCGGCAGGATGGACTTCGGTCTCCGAGTCCGCCTAGTGGGCAGATTCAGAAGCTCGGCAGGCCGGTTGTGCAAGACTGCCTGGAGTATCCTGCTCTGGGGAGGCGGCTTCCGGTCTCCTAACCGACCTCGTGACTGTTCCGGGGCCATGGCAGCTGGGATCCATCGCTGGGGAGTTTCTATTTGGTAAAATGTAGGGACCTCGCCTTGTGTACTGTAGTACTCCTTGGATTCGGACACGTTCTGTCTCCTCTCACCTCATTCTCTCTCCCGGAGGTGTCCAACTTGGGGCATAGGTACAAAAGACCAATCTCGCGAGGTGTCGTATCGCCTCGGAACAATCCGATATAATCTATGTTTCACGTCTTTGAAAATTTTCGACATACTGAAAGCCATGTGTAGTGTTTAACGTCCGCTTTTACTACATATGGCAGCACAGGCGGTGACACTGATGATACATGAGATGAAGGTGGAATGAGATGGCGGGGGAAACGGAGGACCGGAGAAAACCCACCCCAGCGCCCACCCACCACAAATCTCAATTTGTGGTTGTCTGGGATCGAGCCCGGACCGTCTTGGTGAGAACTGAGCGCTCTATCATTGTTGGCGCGTATTCTGCTTTAGGTTGAATGCAGTTTCATTCCTTAATAACCTAATATTTTATCTTTATAGTTCTCATGCATGTTCTGTATATATTTCGATTCCTTAGCGTTAGTTATCTTCTTATTTTCTTTCTCTTTTATGGCACTGCAACATCTTATTCGTTTGGGGATTACTACAGCCTCAGTATGGATGTGATAAAATTGTATTGTGTGAGTCTGTATCTTGTTTTACCCTTGAAATATTGAAACTTATGCTCAGGAGTTTACAGATCTGATGTATAGTTGTGATCAAGGTAGCTGAAAGTGTAAATATTTCCTCTTACATATAAACAGATGAACAGCAGAAACAGGAAGCCTGTCTTCCATTGTAAATAGTTTTCTTTCTCATTAAGTACTGTACTTAAGTTTTTATTATAAAATAAACGCAACACTACATTCGTATATCCCTTTTGCTGAAAATTTCCGAGTATTAAATTTCCAGACCAGGCAGCCGATAATATCCGAGTTAGATAGTGACTTATGCCTTTGTAATTTGCCGAGCTACACATCAAAGCGTTTCAACTCCGTATCAGGAGGAGAGCACAAGAAAGATGTAGAGTACAGTTTTCCTTCTAAAGAAGGCTGTATAGTATAATTTAGTACCAGATGTACAAGACTACACTGAATACGCTATTTTTAGCTGCCCATTAAATTCGTTAATGCAGCTGCATATTTATTTCCAATTTGACTCTAGACCTAAAATCAGCTAGAAATAACAAACTTTAACTAGAAATTGTCATGGTGTAGATTTTGGAATATACAGGAAGCCCACATACATAGATAATTACATAAAGAAATATGAATACAACCCAGTTTCACATCAACTAGCTGCCTTTAGAAGTCTAATTCACCGGCTATACAACATCCCACTGAGTAAGGATGAATTTTTGAAAGAACAACAACACATATTAGACATAGCGGTATTAAATGGATTCAACCCAGCCATCATAAGGAACATGATGAAGAGAAAAGAAAAACTGAAGATAACAAAAAATACCACTCTCACACCACTTAAAAACACAAATTGGCAATATAGAAAATTCACCTACCATCCATGGACTTTTAGAAAATTTGAACGAATCTTCAAAAGACTAAACTTAAAACTAGCACCCCAAAACAAATTCAGTCTGAGGAACCTGCTAAATAAACCACTGAAAAATACAATCCCCAACAATTTGAAATCAGGAATTTATCGGATTAGTTGTGAAACCTGTGAAAAAAGCTACATAGGAAAAACTAAGAGAAACTTGTTAACCAGACAAAAAGAACACCAGAGGAACATTAAGTTGAAACAAACAGAAAAATCTGCAGTTTCACACCATTTTTGGACAGAAAACCACAACATTGGCCACAACATTAAACTGTTAAAATCTTTAAGTACATCCATAGAATTGGATATTTGGGAAAAAATATTCATAAACAAAAACCGTGATAAAGTTATAAATTTTGAAATCCCGGCATTAAATGAAGTATTAAAACTTAGTGCCCCTAACACCAGATGGCAGAGTGATCGGAGCTCCGTAGTAGTGGAAGAAGAGGAAGGTTCATTTAGTCACCAAACAGCTGAGGATGAGATCGAATGATCTTGAAAACGTTTCAATTATACCACAACAAGTGAGTGAAGTTGAGTGTAAACATAGTGACTCATAAATCAAACTTAAATATAAAACTTTTTTTTTATTTGTTTGTGAAAATTGAAACTACTATATTGTAACAGCTTGGCAATTTTGTTAGCGTTATCTAGTCATTTTTACTGCTTTTCTACACTCAGAGGTATCTAAAATTATGGGTTTATGCTAACAAATACCCCAAGTAATATATCCCACACTCCACTTTCTATTAAACACTTTGCTTTTCAGATATGAGAACATATAAGGCGACTACTTTTAGAATATTTGAAGTGTTTTTTGTTTATGTTCATATTATCCTGGCCTTTAATAATAAAATCCAAGTATTTGCAACTATTTCATATTTCTTTCTGCAATATTATTGTAGTGTGTTTTCAATAAAAAGCAAAATCCATGTAACTACAGTCAAATGCAACTCTCCACAACCACACTTGCGTCATACCGCTTATTTTATGTGCTCTCTTCTCATCCTTGAATGGATGGCCAGTCATTTGTTATCGCTTTAACTATATCTGCTGTTCGAATCATTATTGTTCAACTAGCTTTACAATGGATATAAATCTGCTTGGGAATTAAACAATGGCATATGCAGCCAAATTATTCACACAATTAAATATACATTCGTTCAACGAGAAACATTGGAGGGTTACATCATTATATGATTCTTCCGCCAGTCTTGTTTACGAAAGTACTGTCCACCAGTGCACAGTAAGTCTCTGAAAGGAATGCGCCCCCTTACACAGTGGGATAAGGACAGCGAATGCGATTGACAGGAACGCATGCTACACAAGGAGTAGAACCGTTAAGAAAACATGCACCCTGTTCAGCCTGTACACTAAAACCGAGAACATTCATTCGCAAAAGTAGAAGACAGAATTTTTTAATGGTCTGTAACTGAACTGACATGGGTGTCATACCCTCATCCAGAAAGGGTGTGGGGACCTTCTGCAATCCCCCTCCGTCTCAGGCCCCGGATACTTTCTCTCCTGTGGTATACTGTAGAACACATACCATTTCCTGTATTACATTATTATTGGTATCTAATAGTTCTGTGGTAAGTAAATGACGTATTGCATTTCATCCAAAATTTAGATAAGAGATTTTACCAGAAATACCTGTTTTAGACATAAAGACTTGCTTAATTTGGTATTAACTATTATTAATTAACTTAGTATTTAACATCATCTTCCAAGGACGCCAAAAGAATATTTTTTTAGGAAAATGTCCTCACCGCAAAAATCCTTTACATGTAACTTTTTCGTTATTTTTCATTTCCTCAAATGTTTCAGTTTTGATTGAACACAAAATATTAAATATAATATTTTCATGAGTCGTGAGAAATAAAATGCATATCTTGAACTTTTTGACGAAACCTCTGAAGTGCTCTTCATTTTCCTCTTATGATAAACCATAATAAAGAATGTTATTTCACAAAATGATGGTCTCGTTAAACCACACGATTTATGTAAATTAATTTGTTTATGAATTTAATATGAATGTAACAATCAAGATCTTTGTCTCGAATTATGTATCCATTAAATGAACTGCTCACGCTATCCGAAACCTTTTGTAAAAGCAAAGATTTAAAAAGATGTTTCTGTATGCACGTAGTTGCTTAGGACAGTCAAAGTTCCGGTGGGAAATGAGACGTCAAGTTGATGTCCCATCTGAAAAGAGCAGCAGAGCTGTGTGCTTCCTTTGGGAAATCTGGTGTTGGTGAAAACGCCAGGTCATATTACTTTCTACAGCTGTGGGGAAACCAACGGAATTATGCCATTGTCTCTCTGGTGCTTCAATTTATTGTCAGATTTTAATAAGATCGGTGTTTGTTTTGGCGAGCACATTTCTAAAGAAACATCAGGCTAAGCATTTTAAAGGAACTGTGTAACACTATAAGACTGTGAAGAATCACACTGAAAGGTTTCTTTAAATACTTAACATTTGCATATTTTTATTTTTTGATTTCTGATTTTCAATAAAATAATATTTGATAATTTGATAATATTTGATGATATTCCAACCGAGTGGGATGCCTCAGGTGGTAGCGCAGTTAGGAGGGCGTCAGTTCGATTCCCGTTGACTACTTTCCGGACCCATGTTTTTGGGGGGTTTCCCGAAGTCACCAGGTGATTTCTGAGAAGGTTCATTACATTCTCCAAATTTTTCTTCCCTGTGTTTCATATTGTTTCTCATTTTAGTTCACCCTTCATCCATTTGGTACTTTTAGGATTGAAAGTGTCGACAGTGTCTTGGTCAGGAAATTAGCGCCTTCTAAAACTTCACGTCGAGGATGCGATCTCCGGTTTCAAGTCCTGAGGAGATAGTATACAGCACCAGCTGAACTACGTCATTCAGTCTGTAAGTGATAAGAGTTCCTGCCTTTTGGATTAGACCTTCCCTCGAAGCGTCCCCTTGGTGGGCAGAGGTACAAAGGAATTCAGTGCCGAAGTCCCCCATTACCATATCTTATCTTACCTTAAGATATTTGAAAATCTTATTCGTAATCGTTACAGCAAAATCGTTACCTGCAAATGATGCTAGGTTACGTCGAGAAAGAAGAGTACCTGATTTGTGGTAACCGCAAGTTTGACCAATAATCAAATTTATAAATTATTTGTAGAAACCTCAATGTATATTCTTACCTACAGTGCTCTAAGACGTTTAATAAATGTAAACAAAATGGTTTATTAAAACTGACATTGCAAGAGAAAAAAAATGACAGTCGTTACCATAGAGTACTACTGAAAGGTACACTTATTGCATCATGGCGGGGAGGAACTGGGTACATATATGAAGTTGATGGACCACAATTAGTATGTGGATGCTGCAAGAGCAGTTGTTGGACTTTTATTGAATTAGCAAGGGAAGTTTGAGTTGCTTCTGGAGAGGAAAATCTGCGCACAAACTTTCACAAGAAAAGTTTAACTCTCCTGATGGTAGCTGCTTTCCGTGTAGTTAATTTGCTTTGCAGCTGGAACTGGGAAATCCTAGAGGTTCCTCGATACTCTCCAGATAAGACCTTTTTGAGGAAATAAAGTTACAAATTAGGGGAATTCGCTTTAGAGCCAGACAGGCAGAGACAACTAACTGCAGTAGAGCAGTCCCTATAACTCTCGTTATAGGTATATTAGTAGCGGTTCTCCATATTGGAGATCATTTTGAACACTGCAACAAAATATGTTCCAAAACCATTATCTTTATTGTTAATTTGAATGCTGCAACTAGCTATTGAGTGGCCTATGTATATAGCGATAATCCCATTTCTTTGTCTGGGTGGTAAACAAGGAGAAATTCTTATCTTCAAGAGGAGATTAAACGACAGAAATTACCAAAAGTGACAATTGTAGTTTTTAATGCATTCTAGTCCATTGGGGTTTTCTTTTTAATTTGATATACCTACAATTGTAGGCACAGTATGAATATACATATTTTTGAAACATTTTTTAATCGCACTGCATCTGTTATTTTATTTTGTGAATTCTAAACACTTTACAGAAGAAAACGATGATTCCTACGTAATTTAAAATAGGGAGGTGTAAAAACCTTAACAATAAGTTTTCCAACAATTTCTGTGGATTAAGATATTTCTTTTACAGTTTACCAGTTATACAACAATGAAGAATGGAGAGGACTAGAGATGTATTATCAGAAAATATAAGATATACATTTAATATTTGTTTTGATGTGTTAAATATAGCTTTTAATTAAAAATCGTTAAGTAGAAAAAATATTGCAATTGTTTCCATGGAACGGATGCGGGTGCGAGGATTTATTTGAAAAGTTTCGTGTAGTATAATTGGAAAAAGCTGAAGTTAATACCAAGTTTGGTATTTGACCGACTTACGCTGTTCAAATACACACATGGAGAACTTATTTTTTTAAAAAATGTATTTTATTCAGTGGCCTTATCTATTTTGGGTGGCATTGAAGATAAAACTGTTTTTTAGCTATTTACATCTACTACATTTAATATTTGTGGGGAATTTAAATGTATGGAAACAAACTAATGAAAGTAACCACGTTAAGGCTGACAAAAGGATGTTATAGTTTTAGGTTTTCTCTTTTTCACACGTCGAAAGTTACGGCCGTAGTCAGTTTTATGTGTCACAGTTCTCCAACTGAGATACTTCTCTCTAAGGATCATTCTGGGTTGGAATCATGACCTTCTACGGACCGGTGTGGTAAAATAATTTATTGATTGGGTCTTTCTCGATTACTTCTAGAGCATCACATAAAAGCAGCAAGCGGGATCATAGAAACCTTATTAAAGAAAGGTTATATATTTTATGCTTCCAAGTGGCTAGTTACTGGTCCACGTCAAGTCAAAAGTCGCACAGTTTACTTCTATAACTGATTACTTGAAGAAAAATATGCTTTGTGGGATCCTTAAAAACCCTACTCTCAAAAGGGTATTCAGGAAGAGTACTTGTGTGTATGTGTGGCACAGAGCGGGAGAAAGAGGGAGAGGGAGAAAGAGGGAGAGGGAGAAAGAGGGAGAGGGAGAAAGAGGGAGAGGGAGAGAGATAGATCGCCCATCTGTATGAACAGTGTAGCTAAAACAATCTAAGTATTGCACTCGCATGACCTCCTCTACTCTTATTCAAACTAGTTCTTGTTAATCCAAATAAACGTCCTATTTATTTTTCGTTGCATAACATAGAGGATAAAGTGAGGAACTGATTTTAACAGCGAGTCGCTATGTGATGGCGGCATTGAAATTTCAGCTCTATGTGTAATCACGAAAAGAAAATGAGTAGCACTTACCAGTTTAGAAAAATACAAACAGTTGAACATTGAAATCAATGGAATAGAATATCTTAGAGTAGCTAACTAAAATGAAACAAATTGTTTACTTCAATCAAGTTTACACATAACATTTTGACTGTTACTTGCAGTTTAACCAGTTATATTACGTGATTTTGGTGTTTTGGAAAATTTATTGGGTTTCTTTGGTTTGACAATGTTATTTACAGGATGCCATGGACACTGTTGCGTACATTTGGAGCATGTATCAGTCTTCAGTTGTTAATAAACAATCACAAAATGGAGATAACGAAGTTTGAACTTATTCCTTCTAAAACACTACTGTAAAAGATTATAAAACCGTTGCCACAGCTCGGAGTATATGTAAAGTGGGAGGCGAAGGTGTCGTTAGTGAGCGTGTGACACAATGATGGTTCCAACGTTTCAACAATGGAGACGAAAACACTAATGATTTATCACGTTCTGGGAGACTTAAGGTATGGAATATTGAGGATACGCGCCAAATTTTGCAAGAAAATACGCAAGAAATTACCGCAGTGTTTCAGAAGAACTTGATGCATCAAAAGATACCATACATCGCCACATTAAGACACTTGGAAAATCATAAAGAAGCTATAGATCTGTATCTCATGAACTGATTCCTCAAAATGCTGAACGAATAGTATATATGTGTAGTCAGCTTATCCGTAATTCCAATAAATGATAGATTTGTCAGGAGAACTATCACTTTTGATGAAAAGTGGGTATATGCCCCGAACCAGTGGCTTGATCTCCGCTAACTTGCTAAAGCCATCGTTAAAAGAATTAGTTCAGTCTCAAAGTAATTTTGTCTGTCTGGTAGAATTTTGTAGGTATGATTCAGTGGGAGTTTGCTCCAAACGGGCGGACGATTGATGCAGATCTTTATTCTCAACAACAAGAACGAGTTCATGAAATTTTTAGATGGAGATACCCAGCAATAGTTAACTAAAATATTGTATTGCAGCAAGACAATGCAGCACTCCATACTGCAAGAACAACCATGGAAAAAAGTTAGGAATTGGGAGAATTGAGCTGCTACCTGATGCAGCATACATCTCTCGGAATATCAGATTACCATCTTTTTCGATCCGTGGCCTATTTTCTATGTGGAAGAAATTTTGACAAGATTGAAGCAGTTGAAGTGGATGTCACCCGTTTCTTGGCATCAAAACCCAGAGAGTGGTATCACCGTGAGATAATAAACCTCGCTGAACGATGGCTCAAGACGTACAATCCAATGGTCTATACTTTGAAAATTAGTTAATTACTATCCACTTCAAATTCAAAATGCACATTTTATTAGTATATAGGGTATATATAAGCTAAAATGGGATGAAAATAAGAAAGTGAGACTTTTATTTCTTGAATCTCTAATGTGGAATATATATTCGAATGTTTCATGCTCCAGATTTAAAAATGCATCAATACAGTAAGAAAGTCAAATTTTAATGCCACTTTTCTCAGTTCAACATTTTTATACATAAAGTACATGTGTTTCAAAAGAGTCACTTCATTAATTTAAAAGTATGTATTTATAACAAATTTCTCAGACAAATAAAAGTTCATAAAAATTGCTTCTTATATATTATAAATTGAATCACAATAGACGGAATCATAATCCCACATTATATCTCAACCCAGTTTTGAGAAAAGTGCACCGTAAAATTGGTAGGAATGACATATTCAGGGTGTTTCAAAATGACGCCGAACGGACATATAAAAGTAGTTGCTCAGGTTCTATGTGGTCTATAGATAGTTTTTACCGTCAATAGAGCCACATAAAAATGCTCCAGCATGGGTGTGGATTAGGCAGTGACAGGAACAACGACGCGTGCCTCACGCTATCGGAGTTCGCAGGTATAGGTCACACGCCGTGCCGCGTGCTGTAGCTCTTTGTAAACATACCGGCATACTCCGCAAGGTAGCGTGCTACTATTAAGAATGTCTTTGGCTTTTGAAACCACAATAAAGAAGGTATTGCTTAATTATTACTTATGAGTGACGTGTTCCAAAATTCCGCTATAGGAGTCCATGATGACAAATAAGCTGGTGGACATATGCATCTTATACCTTTTAGAGGGAAATTAATGTTAGTGAGGTTGAGGATGGAAGCATTAAATAATAAACAGAACGAAAAGCATAAAAAAATTGTAAATAAATTAGCCAAAACTAAATGGCTTATACAATGAGACGAGTATTTTATTTCACGTGTTTGATAATACTAAATAAAGCATTTGGAACTAAAAGGGAAGCTGTTGATATTTACAGTTAAGTGGTTGAAAGAATTGTACAATTAAGATCATAACAATATGCTTCGAAGTTAAACAAGTGAATATTATCATTGATGTAACTATTCTTGCAATGCATATTTTAATGAAACTAAATTAATCGTGCGTTCGTTAAACTCCCTTGAGCTCTTCCATCCATCAGAACCATATCCGTCATTTCGACGTTCGTATAGCGCTCCATATTGCTTGGATTTGGTCTCTAAGTACACGCAAAGTCCTCCCTGTTAGGACGGAATGTGTAGTTTTACACTGAAGAGCAACCTTCAACTGTCAGTTATTAGTCGACTTTTGCAAAATAACTCCCTTTGCCCCATTACCTGAAAGGTAGGCTCAGGTCATTGATAAAGAGCAAGGGGCTGGCCCCGTAGCTCAGTTGGTAGAGCACCTGCCTGCCATGCTAGGGGTCCCGGGTTCGATTTCTAGCGATGGGTGTGGGAATGTTTCTCCGACCAAGATTATTCCTTAATCTTCCCCAGAGTCTGAAAGTATGAAGGAGAGTACGAATGTGTGGCGATGTAATGATTAAAACAAACCGAACAAGGGTTAACACCTTCGATATGTTCCAAAGAAAAACGGCCTCCGATATGACCCTTGTAGTTAAAGACGGGGTGTATATATATATATATATATATATATATATATATATATATATATATATAAAGCAAGGAGTAATATTTTTTGTTTTCTTGGCTGGTGTGTCGTAATAACAACTTTTGAGGTTCGCACACCAGTAGTTCCTGCACTGCCTAATCACAAAATAATGTAATATATAATGCTGCATAAAATTATACCCAACAGAATTTCGAAGCTACGACACCGAATTTCGGACTAGTTAAGTTATAAACTACGAAACGGCTATAATCGCTCGGTGTCGGTTTGAAACAAGCTGTATGGTGCTTAAATATAGAGCGGTACTTTATTGCTGTTTCGGAGGAAATTAAAAACAGCGAACATTTTGCATGCAAAGTATAGTTTGAATAAAAGTGTATTCCCAGTGATGTGTAAGGAAGCTTTTTTAAAGAAATACAGTACTTCATTCTATACGCTATGGTCTCTATTTACTTTAGATGAATATTGATAAAGTGAACAATTAATATCTCTCGTAGTGTGGCATAAGATCCTCAGTACAGCCTTTATTTCTGTGAGCACTGCTGCCTTAGTCTTGAGTGTTTACCAAACCTACACCTGGTGGTTGAAAAGCCAGGATTAAGCGCACGAACTACGCGAAAAGGTTTACCTCGAGCATCCAAGTTTATTTTTCGGGCCAGAACTCGCAGTGAATGGACTGGGGAGTGATTTAACAAGGGAATGCTCATGGTATAGTTTTTCTCCTGTCGCGCCGTGTCAGTCAGGCCTTGGCATCTACAGCGAAAGGGTTTCCAACTGATTAATGCATTCTGTTGTTCCAATTAAGTTGACTAAGTGGGTTAGTTAACGATGATGTATGCATACATACTTCATTACAGCAACTTAATTGGCGCAAACAACCACCCACATGTTGTGACATGTTTGTTTAGGTTACCCCTCCACTTTTCTGCTATGAGTTGCTCCAGAAATCGATTTACAGCCAAGGGAAACCCTTCGGCGCTACGGAGCCTAATGTGCAGAGCTTGTCTTAGAGAGGATAGAGGAACCTAAAATTTGTGTAGAGATACTGAACGTTATTCAAAGTTTTAAATGAAGTTATTAGCACCACCTCTAAAGAATATACCGTAAGAGTCAGATGTCTTAAATTGAAACGTTGAATGTATATAATTATTCAAAAGTTCAGACATTTTAAAACCCTTTGTTATATAGCAGGAATGTGAAGCAGATATGGGACTGCATGGTGCACTGAATGACAGTGTTAGGTATGAGCAAATAAAAGTGGATATTGGAAATATTGATTGCAGCACCATTAATTACTTCGAAATTTGATCCTCGACAGCTATTTGCTTCGGGTTAATCCAGTCCCATTATTTTACGAAAGTACCGGCATACTCTTGCCTTGAGAGTTTCACCTCATATTACACATTTTTCTAATAATATACAACTCTTTTGTCTTGGTGTGCCTTTACAATGAAGCTAGTTTTTATAAAGGAAAAGACATTTGTTTAAAAACCAGAGAAAAGTAGTTATATACACTTATTCGTCTGTTTGAGCACTAGAGAGAAGTTTTAATTAGTCTATTTAGAGACAGCTGAAATGTAGATCGATAGAAAGAGTTAGAAAAAGAGCATCTACTGCCAAGCATGACAGGCTATAGAAGAGGCTTTCGCTCAACAATCATCGCTTATCAACTGCACTAAGGAGCGAGACTTGGAAACTTGGGAACCTGGGGACATCTCGTTAACCAATAAAACTAAACAAAAAACGTCCATTCCATCGTTTAGAAGGAAACGTTTAATCAAAACAATGCAAAAGCTGACGAAAGTACATGTGATGTAGGAACCTCAGATGTGGAACGGAGTAAACAATCTTACAGAAGAGTTTATTATGGATTATGGGCAGTCTATTGCGCCTAAGACATCGGAGGGGCTGTACGTACTTGGCGTTTGCCACGTGTGAACCTTTCGTATATCTTTAATTAGCCTCAATTAAATGTAATGTTTAATTTAACTTGTATTTTCCATTCTCGCAAGCATCCACGCATGTGCTGAGACAAAGACTTCATAGTTCATCATTGGTGCAGCTGAAAGCAGATTCATCGAGGAGACTGCATCAAAAGTTGACCTTGCTATGTTTAGTTAGTGTTCTTTTGACAAATTTGGACATGCTTTTGTTATCTAATTCACCTGCGTGCCACACTGTCTCCATACCTATTGTCCTTAAACTCTCTTTGCCATTCATCTGTCCAAAACATGAACAGAAATGGACAAACGTATTGTGCTAGCTTGCTACAGATTCCCGGAAAACCATTTGAAATGCGGAGTAATTGCATCTGGATTACATCTCCTGCATTTTATTGGAACCCAATGTTACAAAGCTATTGCCATTTCTCGGTTTCCTTCAGTTCTACCACTGGATAGCTCTGCAACCAAGCCCGCCACGCAACCCCGTCAGGGCCAAAGTCCATCACTGTCGCTGTGTCCACCTCCTCTGCACACCTTAGGAGTCAAATGTAGATTGCAGTACTGAAGGTTAGGGTGTGGTCTGCATCCTGCTCCCTTCTGGCCAGTATAGGCATCTTCGCAACCAGGAGATTAATCGTTGATTATTGCCAGTTAGGGAATTTATTTTTACATATGATGAACTCTATTTACATGAAATTTATAAATAATTTTCAGAGAACTGTGTTTACGTTCTCTATCATATACATTTAAGTAAATGTAATGTTGTGTTCATTTAAAAAAATTAATCTCTATTTTACAAGAAATGCTTATTTATTAATATTATAAACAGGAAAAAGGTTTTCTAAACCGTTTATTGTGTGTGAATGCTAACAACTGAACTAAAACACGAGTCAGAATTTTCGGATAATGTAACGTAGATACAACAATCCCTTTATTCAGATTATAATATGCATATACGAACATACGTAGATGCTTCATTGTCAGAGATTTGAAATCATCCTCATTGTTGAATTGTTGTGTAATTGTGCATAACTAAACCAAAACAAATGAACAAAATTATACAACGGAGAAATTCAAATCTAGTATGTGTGTTTTTCAGTAAATATGCCAAAAAAAGAAATTCAGATGAATGCCAAAGTTGATGCTTAAAATTCAGAAGCCTGCAAGGGTACAACACAGGAATTTTTCAAAATACCTCTTTGCAAAACTATTGTGGGGTAAAGTTCCTTACTTTTTCTTTCTCATACTGCTCTGTTTTCATCAGAATACTATATACCTAAGATATTTGCTTGATTAATAAAATGTACTTGCTGAGCATAACGTGAGAAATAGTTATTCAATTCTTTTATAATTTTGTTGTGCTGGTAAACCATGAAGAGAGAGAAACGTTGCAGGCGTTTGCCAGTAAATGGCAATAACTATTCCCAAGTTAGTGCAAGTAGTTGCTTCAACTTCAACTCTCCATCTCCCTAGACAACCATTCGGGAACTACCCTCTCTCTGAAGAAGGCTAATCTAACGAACAGGGAACTGGAGGAAGAGAGTGATAGCAAACCCAGCAACCGAGAAGTAGTCCTCAGTCTGAGTAAAGGAGAACGGCACGGAAATCAAAACTATACTTGGTAAACGCCACAGTTTATTGATGTAATAGAGTAAAGAGAATTAATCCTACGAATGCGACCCAAATGTTAGGGACAAAGTTGTGAAGTGCTGAATGTGGTAATGATATCGAGTCGAGGATATGGTGTTCGTGAATATATTGTATTACTAATAATTCCAAAATATGAGATGAGACACAAATACATCAAGTAACGTTGGATAGATATTACTGGTTTTGAAGCACAAAGTGAGTGCGTATTCTTTCTACCAAAACAGTTGAAGCCCAGTGAATAAGAAGACTAGTGTACCAGAACACGTGTATAAAGACTGTTGCAATCATGACTTCAATTCCTGTAGCAAAAAATGAGGCACTATACGTATAATAAAAGTAAATAAAAATATAGATTAATTCTAAATTATATATCTAGCGAACAGCGAGGAGCAGCTCGTCTCAAAGGAAACAGACCGACATAATTAGAAATTATAAAAAAGCAAGTAATATCGAAATTTGATAGTGCCATGATGTATGCATGTACACTTCACTATTAGCATCTGCAAATGTGGGCACTAGCAGCGGCTAAACTGACGTGGACAACTTGAAAGCTTCGATTTCTTTTAATGACCATATTAAGGGTATGTATGACTGAAATTTTCAAATTCTGAACTAATAATGCCAGCTTTTTCAAATTTACGCCATAGGTGTAGTATATTGTAAACATGTTACAACCTAAATTTAAACCATTTTTCTCCAGCAGTTTAGAAATTATGATAAATTTTGTATGTGTTTTGTTACGTCACTAAAAAAGTCCCTCGCGACAAAATATTTTGAATTTTGGTCTAATATTTTAACCCTATGTTCATAATACACATACTTTTTGAAATTGCTCTGGGTTTTTCTGTGTCTCCTTTAGTTTAGGTAAAAAAAAAATGTTTAATTTACAAATATTCTTTTTTGTCTAAAAAACTGTAAGTTTTGTGTTTGAAAATTAAAAATATATGCTTATATACATTTCACAATAAAACCTAGGGCAATTTCCATTCCTCATGATATTCTGAACCTGTTTAGGAAATTTCATGAATATAGTACAAAAACTGCATCGCAAGGAGCATTTTACAGGAAGAAAAATACTGAAAATGTGAACATTGAGAAAACAGCGATTAAAGATTTGATTGCATAACTCACATTAAATTCCACCAGGCTGATAGGTTGGACCCTCAGATTTCTTTTTCCTCTCCTCTGTTGCTGCTTTTTCTACCTTTTTCTTCTTTAGATGTTGCTTTTCTTCTGCACAACTTCGCTTCTTGCTTTGCAGGATACGAGTCTGATCTCGCTGCACTGAAGTTTTCCTTGCTGAGTCTACTACACTTTCACCTCTGATATTTTGCTGCAGCTCCAATGACTTAAGACTACCCATGTTAAACTCACTGATGCTTTTAATAACAGCAAGATCCAATTTTTGTTTTGATATGAAAACTTCCTTTGGGCACTTATTCCATATGACATGATGCAAAGATTCATTGGCATTCTGTGTTTTTCCTGTTTTGCACCTCTCTAGTAATGTTGTAGAAGTCAGCCTCTGATGTATTGGCAACATTTTAGGAACTATTTTGTCTGAAAGCCTTATTTGTCTTTTCTTGAATTGAAAATTTAAGAACGGAAAACAGACAAAGAATGTGGATGTAGGCAAAAGAGGGCGTGACTCTGACAGAGTTTAAAGGCCACCGACATTTAAATAAGCATTTAAAAATGGCGTCCGGAGGCAAATTATGCATTTTTCACATTCGGGAATGTCTAAATCATTTTATAGAATTAAAATAAAAAAGTCGTTATTTTCACGATTTTCATGAAATTTCAGTCATACATACCCTTAAGGCTGAATATGGCACTTCATGCAGGCATATAACTACATTTGTCATGCGTAAGGACGTAGAAGGCAATATCCTCAGAATAAACAACTTGGATATAACAAGAAGGGTATGGCAAAAGTTAATGTTTGGAATAGTGAGCAGGTTCAATTTCAGTATGAAATGTCTACAGCAACACAGCAGAGCAAACTACAGCTGGTGTATCGTAGTCTGTACATGGCACTACACACAGTTACATTCGAATGAATGAATTATTTATTGTGCATATTCCAAAATTTTACATTTATTTGTCTATCTTGTTGCTACGTTGGCTTATATGACACCCTCGTCTTCTGCTCTGCAGGTAGCCCTTCCCCATTATGCCACCACCCCCATCTTATTTTCTTATATTCTTGACATTTCTTGCCCATTTTTATTTTACTTTTTGTAAGAACTCCCAATACTTCTTACCTTCTTTTCCTCCTTTCCCGTTAACATTTTATATCTACCATCCTCTTCTCTACTTTCTCCCATTTTTCCCTCTCCACATTGCAACCTCCTCGCATTCTGTTACATAGTGTTCTATGCTTTCTTTTGCCCCACTTAATTCACAAAATCCCTTTTCCCTACCTCTCATCGCTCTTAGAATATTCTTCCTGTTCTCATTCAAGCTAGCCCTTTTCTCTCTTGTCTATTGCAGTAATCTACATATGCTTCTCGTCCCCAGTTTCTTTTTATTTGTTTGTAAAATTGTAATGATATCATATTTTCTAGACTTCCCTATATTTCCTTCCTTTCTATATCTTCTGTTCTGCATTTTATCAATCAATGACAGGAAACTGGCAAACAAATTGTACATCTGTTTTATGAGACTCAAGAAATTTCCGGTTCAGTTGTTTCAAAAGTAACTTGTAACAATCTGTCCATGAAGCGTTCAAGTGGAGGTAAACAAAAGTGGGAAAATGACTAAAGATTATATTAAATGTTTTATAATTTCAGTCTTTGGTAAATAGGTAAGAAATGAAAAACGTATACTGCTGTGGAATTCCATGGCAGATCATAATCCTTCTAGATGCAAGTTTTCCAAACAAAGATGTGCTAAATATATTGCCATCTAAAACAACAACATATTTCCAAGAACGTTTTACTTCTTTCATCAGTATAAGCTCTATATCAGAAGCATTGCTGATTTTGTAAAAATATAACGTGTCAAACCATAAGTGAAGATAGATGATCGTTACTTCCCTCTGTAATTTACAATCAATTTGCTACAGCAAAGATTAAGGCTGTGTTGCAATATGCTTGGTGATAGGCAGGTTATGACATTGACGTGCCCATATCTTTATTTACAAGTGTAATTAGTGTGGCTTTTGATTGGACTTTGTGAATGCGAGTAATTTGGAATGTGATAATGTGGCTTAAATGAGTATGCAGATTGTTACTTCGACATTGTTTTAACTACTTCATGAAATCGTGTATCTATATTTTGAGAACTAATATAAGCACCGTGAAGCGTGTAGTATAAGTACTTAGAGCAGAGGGTTTTTGGTACTGTTGATTGAAAATATGATACACTGACGTCACTGAATTACATATATTTTCCCTCCTATGATATCTATGTCTTGTTACTTGGAAAGGTAGAATCAGGCTGAAAAATTCAATGCCACAGCCGAGATTTGAACCACGGATCTACTGGTCTCTGTCCAGCCGCTCTAACCATTGAGCGATATGACATTAAATTCTCCAACTGACTGGTGTTTTTCCCGGTAAACCACATAGTTCTCATAAACACGTGAGACAACTTAATGGCGACTTACATCGTGTAAGTACTTTTAAGGCTCGGGCTTAATAGTTAACCACTATTAGGTCAATTAATGGAAATTAATTGTCCTTTCACTCTTTCCGTGTGTAGGCTAAAGTATGGATGTTGGCCGTAGTCAATGGTTAGAGCGGCTGGACAGAGACCAGAAGATCCTTAGTTCAAATCCCCGCTATGACACTGACTTTTTCAGTCTGATTCTATCTTTCCACACATTAGCCTACACACGGCCAGTGTGAAAGAACAATTAATTTACATCTTTTTTTACTCTATTAAAATTTCACTTGAGGTAAAACATTTTGCATAGAAAAGATACAAACCACATCAGTTGTTATTCTAAGCGTGTTTTCGCGGTTACGAGCTTTCATGTCAAAGTATCACTTGTATAGTGTTGATGTAAAATGTTTGGATTTGACTTATAGCAATGTCCAATACACCTGAATAAATTAATGAGATGAACGTCGATCTCTCACAAGCATTAATCGAATAGCAGTAGTATTTTCAGCAGTTCTTGAGGTTCTTCACGAAGTTCATCTGAGAAAAAACGTTCTCTTTGAATTTTCTGTATCAGTTATAAATTCTTACCTTACGCCATAACTCGAGCTTCAAATTGTTAAGGCATTAATGACAGTTTAAAGTAAAGTACATAATCCGGAAATTATTCTCTAGTTAAATTAATTGTTGTGTGAAGATAACATCTTTTAATGATACTTAACAAGTTAAAAGCAGATGAAACTGTACGCCAATCAACTTGCAAAAATTAAAAAGTAGCTACATGTAAAACAACAACAAATTTTATTTCTGCAGTACATCGATAAACTCTTCAAAGGGCGTTGATATAAGATAGCGTCTAGATACTTTGGGAAGTTGGTTTCCAAACAGTATGCCCAAGTTGTCACTATCTTGGGCTATTTTCTCGTTGGAGAGCAGCACTGTATCTCCAGTAATGATGTAGGGAGTTCGTAACACTGAATAAGATGGGTCTGAATATGAACTGACAACTACCATCGACCCAGCCAGAGTATCAATTACACATTCATACACAATTCAGCTATATCAACATCAGCTACAGGAGTTGCATAAACCAAGGACATTCAAATGTTCCATACGAAGAAATCCATGCATCCATTGCCACTTCGAGCAATTTTTATAACTTTCGATTTTGTGTTGCATCTCCGAAATAATTGATTTGCAGACTCGTGCACATATGCACTTCTTTTACTGTTTCGATGTGAGAAACACGTCCCACCAGTAAAGCATTCCTTATTTACAATCAGTGTAATTTTCCAAACCACTGCCCCATATTACGGTAAGGTAACAGCCACAAAATGGCAAATCATTGTCAGAGTTTTGTTAATTTTTCTGAACGTGGCACTAAAATCTACTTAGAAGATGTAATCATAGTGTCCACGCAGCATGTTTACCATAGAACATTGACACAGTTTTTCTACACGAAAAACAAGTTTACGTTGTACTTCATAATTTTGTTTATTTATTTTCCAGTTAACAATTTCATTATGTCGTTGCTGTATTTTTCTTCCATTTCTTGCGGTTATGCAAAGAGTGTGGTATTTCTAAGTCACTCCATAGGCTGCGCTGTGGCTCAGTGGTTAGACCGCTTGGCTCTCACCAAGGCGGCCCGGGTTCGATCCCAGGCGACCGCAAAGTGAGATATGTAATGGACAACACGGCGCTGGGGCGGGTTTTCTCCGGGAACTCCGGTTTCCCCCTTCATCTCATTCCACCGGTGCTCCATCTTCATCTCGTGTATCATCAGTGTCACCGCCTGCGGTGCCGTATGTAGTAAAAGCGGGCGTTAAACACTACACATTTCATTTTAAGCCATCACACGCTGTTTAGAATTTTCACTTTAGCTACCATATCAAAATGTGGAAATAGAAATTGAAAATCGGTCTGGATTAACAACGATTGATACAAAAATCATTCTCTATCAAGGTTTCTTTACGTTATATCAATTAATTGATGGAAATTAATCATTTCTTAACACTAGCCGTATACAGGCTAGTCAACATGAAAAATTCAATGCCATGGCCGAGATTTGAACCACGGATCTCCTGGTTTCCGTCCAGTCACTCTTACCCATTGAGCTACCATGGCCAACTTGCCGTCATTACATGAAATTGGAGAACTTAATATAATGACGGCAAGTTGGCCATGGTAGCTCAATGGGTAAGAGCGACTGGACGGAAATCAGGAGATCCGTGGTTCAAATCCCGGCCATGGCATTGAATTTTTCATGTTGACTCTATCAATCTTCTTTACATGTTCGAAAATGTTCCAACATTTTCATTTTCTCAGAAAGAGTTATAATAAGTTTGGTCAAATTATAATATTTTAAAGCTATTTTTATAACAAATGAAATGCATATCAGAGAACGTCCTGAAAGCCGCTTTCATAATGATTTTCCTTTGCATAACAGGTAAATCGTAAGAGTCAAAATATTTCTCACAAACAATGCAGATCTCAATAAACCGTACACTTATGGGTGTTATTTTTGTAAGTTAGCATTTTTAGATATTCTTGGTTACTGATTTCCATTTTCCAATAATTTTTTCAAATGACAAATAGTTCCTTGTTTCCCTTGATTTCATGCACAGACCATCACATAATAAACTGTTCTTGAAAGGTTTTACTGACGGTTAAGTCCTCTATATGCCCTACTGTCATTGTATCTACAAAGAAATAAGTATCTCTGTTAATATGAATGGATAGAAGACTAAGACTTAGTAAGGAGATTTTTACACAAAAGTGAGTATAGAAAGTCAGATAACTACAGCCATCAGAATGTTTCATTTATTTATTTTAAAATTATTGTGAATTAAATTTATTCTTCATATTCCATTTTACACTTCAATTTATCGCAGCTTAAGTTCTAGTTCGTTTATATTTTTATTCGCCACCATAAGAAAAAGCATATAATTACGTGATAGGATAAAGGGAGGTATTTTCATGACACAGGCAATTTTGTGATACTTTTTCAAAGGGATGTCACAGTGAAACCAGTTGGTGTTAACGCGCCTACAGATAGCTCCTGTGCTCTAGGAACAAATATGTCAACTACCAATTGTGAAAGACGAGCTAACACCAACTGGTTTCTCTGTGACATCCCTTCAAAAAAGTGTCACGAAATTGCCTATGTCACGAAAATACCTCCCTTATCCTACTGAAAAGTAGGTCGTTTATGTTAGACATGAATAATCTCTACAAAGAATTATATCTACCGGAGTCAATATAGCAGTTCAAGCAGAGGAATAAAGTTGAAATTTACGAAACAAAAACACATCTTACTTCAGGAACGCCTACTCCAATATAGTGTCAGACATTATGTTATAATCTCTGACTATCGCTTACCTCATAGATGTCCAGTACGATGTTCAATTTTTCTTTAGTTATCTGAAAAACAAAATACAAACATACAGCATCTAAAATGTACAGAAAACAAGTCATCAAAACATCAATAACAAATCAAGCTTCAAATCTTACATACAGAAAAAATCGATTCTAAACTTTTTTATAATTCATAATTCAAGTCGATTTTTTCTTAGGTAATGGATTAAATTATGTATCGGAACAGTGAGGTTTGATGTTTATCATGCTCTTGAAATTTAAGCCCTCGGCACTAATACCTCGGGCGTTGAATTTTTTTCACATCAACCTACCTCGCAAGGGCCATAAATATTTTTTTCATCAAACCAAATGAAATGAAGTGTAAATAAAAACATTGATAACATTTCTTCTACATTCAGTAACGTCTTCATAAACCCCATCCTTTTACACAAAGTTTCCCTTCATCTTTAAAAAGTTGAATATTCTCGCTTGACTGATTACATGAGATCCAGTTTTTCTTTTTTATAATTTCAGAAGAGGGACGATTCTTGCAAACAAACGTACAAATAAATATTTCATACAGCACAAATAGAATGTTCAGTGTTTCTTTGAACTTATACAATTGCCTTTGTTTTAAATTCCATGCTGAAATTCCTCTTTTCAAGTTGTTTTACAACCATGTACTGCTTCGATGATAGTTGGGAAAGTATGCGGGGTAGAAGGGGAGAAAAACAAGGGAGTAAAGGGAATTTCTAGAGTGGGGATAAAAACCTTTGAAGCTTCCCAACTTTAACAGAAGAAAGGAAAGGAAACGTTGCTGCTATTGGCATTGCTGCTTTCTGTGTGTGAGCAAATTTGACAGTTGTAGTAAAAGTATAAAACAAAAATCAGCTTGTCTTTTCCCAACTATATGAATTATTCCTGTACAATGGAACCAAAAGGTTATGAATGTGATGCTAGTGTTATCCATATATATTATTTATTCTCTAAATAAGGAATACATGCATTTCGATACCTTTATCATATAATGCGTATATTTTGCCCAATTATGGAATATTTCTCATATTTTCCTGTTATCACTAATCTTGACAAAATGGCTACTACTACAGGTCATATCAAAATACTGAAAAGTAGAGAAAACAAAAGCAGCCGATGTGGTGGATTGGAAGCGGAGTAGATTCCTTATTCATCCTTTAAGGATGCTATTGTAGGACCCTTGGGAGGAAGGGATGAGATGGTAGAGCTCTGTGGATGTGCCGAAACCGGTACAAGGGTCGCGAGGCGGCATGAGCGTTCTCAATGTGAGAAGCTGATTTTTAATCTCGGTGGCAAGGCTCACCGCAGGGGTTTGATACCGTCCTTAGAGGGAGGCAACTATAATGCCACCCATTGCAGGACGCAGTCTCCCCACCTAGCAGTGCCACACACGCCCGTCGCCGACATTTTCGACCTGAAAAGACCGGACTGAAATAAAAGTGAAATGAAGTAAAGGTACCGGAAGTCGATGAAAGTGAAGGATCAAACCCAGCACTCGCAATGTCTACAGAAAACTGCGAAAGAAATTCGTTTTAATTGGTTGGTCACTGTTGATCGAACCTGGACCTCCAGAATGTTTATTTTGAATGCTGCTTGCTGTTTTAACGTCATAAGTTGAAAGGAATTACAATGTGATAGGAAACCTCAAACTATTTGTGCTGAGTCGGAGAAAAAACTTACGTTAAATTTGCTCAAGTTGTTTTTGGGAAGCAAGCCAGGTGAAAAGACGATTAGAAATCGTTGTTTCGGGAGTGTGCATCTCTCCCATCATCAGGATATTTATTAAATGCTGTAACCACAAATGAATCACTGTATATAACACAAATATAAACAAAGACCAGAATAAACGAACATGAACGGAGCATTGGTTTATTGCAACCTGAGAAGTCTGGGCTGGCAGAGCATTCTTTTGATAACGACCATAGAGCCAACGTTCGGGAGACGACCATCCTGGCAAAATGCTACAGTTACTGGGAGCGAAGAATTAAGGAGGTTTTGGCCATTTCCTCCGAGAAGAGCACGCTTAATCGTGATACTGAATTTCAGTTCAGCTCCTCTTGAAAACCGGCCTTAAAATGGAAATCCGTCGACTTAAGAAGCAAAGATCAATACATATTGATAATCAAATTAAGTAGTTACGTTTCTTTGACCCAATTAATTTTCTATACTCACGCCATCTCCTGACCTGGTACTTAATTTACTGAAAACAGTCTTTTGTTCAGTAATGCGAATTTTGATAGTGTTTTGTTTTTGTTTATATTTGTATTACATCGAGTGATTCATTTGTGGTTATAACATTTAATAAATATCCTGATGATGGGAGAGATGCACACTCCCAAAACGTCGATTTCTAATCGTCTTTTCACCTGGCTTGCTTCCCGAGAACAACTTGAGCATATTCGTCGCCTAGAAACCTTCAGGTCTTATTTTACGTTAAATTTGTTTGGGATTGGCTTCCCGGCAGGGAAAACCAGGAAAGATTCATTTTCATAGTGGCTGGCCATAAGACTGGAATCCAGGCGTTATCAAATACCGCCTTACACGATACTGCGGAACCATCTTAGTTGGTCTGTTATACTTCATTTTGACTCTTGCGGCCGTATCATCCATGGCAGTAGGTGATGACGGCGACGACGACGACGACGACGACGACGACGATGGTGACGGCGACGGAGCTGGCGGGCTGAGGGACAGCCCGAGGTATGTCATGCCTATAATCTGTCTGAAAGAGGTTGAATCGGGAAGTAACGGGATGTTGGGTTTACAGGGCGACGGGTGAGAAGGTAAAGAAAGGAGGTAGCTTTAGGCTCCTCTACTGCTGCGGTCTCAGGTGCAATATGCACCTCTGATGGATTAGTTAGATCAAAGGAGTGTGTAATTTTGAGATCCACACAAACTCTTGGATGGATTGTAGTCATTTTGGGGCTGTTGTAAATATTTTATGGATACCGATTATGCTTGCAAGTCATGCGGGGAAGTCAGTACTGCCAGCGTTCTCTGGTACGATAGTCCCCAAGAGACTTAACCAGGCGCTCGGATGAAATGGTATTCGGTCGTGAAGTAGCACTATATATTGCCACAAATGTTAAAGCGAAATTCACTTTCTTTCAAAATAAATCTTCAAAGAAAGAAGGAAACACGTCAGAAAAAACCTTTGAATGTGCCGTTAAGGTCTACTTGCCGGCTTTAGAGTATAGCATACACGTCATTTCCACCATGCTTATCTATATCATTCTATTTTAAAGAGAGAAACTTTTGCGCGCGCGCGCGCGCGTGTGTTTTAATAGAGTAATCTCAGAAATCACTCAATCGATTTTGATAATTGTTCCTTCGTTGAAAACCCCGACAGTTTATAACGGACGTGGACTATTAAATACCTAATTGCTAATATACGAAGGATCTAGAAAATCTTAATTGAAAATGTCATGGAGTGGAAGACGGAGAATGCATATATATATATATGCATATATAAAGCAGATTACAACATACACACTGGACCATGATGCAACACTTACGCACACATTTCTATACCTGTGCCCCCGAGAATAGCTGTCGGAGAGGAAGGGATGAGGCGAGAGAAGAGAGGGAGGTCGACATATTGGAGGACGGGTCCTATCATTTACAGATTTAATGGTGTCTAGTTCAACCGGCAACTGGAACCGGAAGCGTCACAGAGCGCAAGTTCCCTACCACGCAACGCCCGACATCTGTTGACATACGGCAACACTGAAATGATCAATTGGATGGAGGGCGAGGTGAAATAACAACGGAGGGAGAAGAAATTTGGAGTTGTAATGGATCTTCTAAGCACTCACCCTACCGACCCAGGAAAATGCCTGAAACAAACTCATATCGGGCCACAGACTTCGCCGCTTGAGACATCCCTTTTAATCCACGGGGGATGTGGATGAAAAAAAAATTTTTTTTTCATTTGAATTGAAAATCCAGCTGTTCGATAGGCCTAAGAGTATTTAAGAGATTTATCCAAACTGCTGTTTATTTTTTCATTTGGGATGTTGTATATATCCTTCTAGACTTTTACGGCCCATTATTACCCAAAAAAGTTAATGTAGAATAAGCTCAATTCCGTTTTAAACAGAGCTATTGCTCATCACTTATCATGTAGGGTATAGGGCATTCAACTAAGGGGGTCTTTTCGCGTACTGTGTGATCCAGAAATCCAGCAATCAAGAGCGAGTCACCCGGATTTACCTGAGTGGAGTGTTTTACGCATCGGCGTTTATCTTGGTGGTTTAGAAGGTTTGTCTTGCATCGCAAGCTTTTGTCTCTGGGCATGGGTTCTTTCGGGCGTACACGCGGTAAGCACCACGCCCTATGCTGTCTGCACATGGAGTATTTACCAGAGCTGATGTGGGATTCTAGCTTATTGTAGATGATGCGAGATCTCTCTCGCATTATATTCCTTAATGTATGAGAGTCTGGAATGAGTGTAGGCTTCGTCTAATAAGATATGTTATCCTTAGAGCTCTGTTCTGCAGCCTGCAGTCTGCGAATGGTGGCAGGTACCGCTAACCTCCAGAATGAAGGAATCTCAGGAGGGTGAATGCCGCAAATACCCCACCGAGACGTGCGGAAGTACCTAACAGTACTTAGCTCATCTCAACCCTGCCATCTGTACTGTCGTGGCTGCTTAGGTCCGCCGCCCTCTGTCTCATTCACCTCATCCTTCCTCCCAGGGGTGCTTCATTTGGGGGCATAGGAAAAATGGACCCAACATGGTGGCCTTCGTATCGAATCCCCTCCGTAATGAAATCCTAATGGATCTTCTTAGAGATGATGAACATTCTGTCCAGTCATAGGTGTACTTTCCTTGGAACAAAACATTTTTGCCATATCGCCATACCTAGAAACATACTTAAAAGGGAGAAGGAAACAGAATTAAAGATTACTGGAGGAAGATATTTTGTAGTAGACGAGAAACAACAGAATTCGTCTTCCGATCAGGGAACACCGTGAAAGTATAAACTTGGAAGAAGCGTAGGGACAGTGAAGCACAAGTTAGTACAAAAGTGAATCGAGAAGATATTGACACATTGCTTCACTCACACTGTTTATTCACAGGACATGCTTCAAGAGCTCTTGCTCCTATCATCAGCTGAAACTCGACTAGTGCAAGTTGTAGTGGTTTCCTCTTTCTCCGTTTTGTCAATAGATGGCGTGATGTACTTGTCAAAGGTGTCCGGTGGTGGAGTTTCAAAATTCATGACTCTATGACGATTTTTTCTATTTTTTCTATTTTTTCAGCTTTAATGGACAGATCCATAAACAAAAAACAGGCCTAGCTATGGGCAACCCATTGTCTCCCTTCTTGGCAGATTTATTTATGAGTGCTTTTGAAACACATATCACAAAAACTTTTCCAAATTATTTCAAAGTGTGGTATCGCTATGTTGACGACATTTTTGCAATAGTACCTAAAACACTCATACAAGATGGTCTTAAACTTTTGAATATACAAAATCCAGCTATAAAATTTACATTGGAAACAGAAGAGGATGGCGTGCTCCCCTTTTTGGACATCAAGATCAAAAAAATTAACAACAAACTCACCTTTGATATTTACAGGAAACCGACACACACAGATAATTACATCAAGAACAACAGTTTCAACCCAAAACAACACCAACATGCCATTTTCAACAGTTTCATCTTTCGGATCAACTTTCCACTAAACAGAGAAGATTATCAAGAAGAATACCTACACATAAAAAAGTAGCTATATCCAACGGTTTCAACCCAAATTTAGTAGACAAAACAGTTAACAGACTCAACAAAGCTAAGAAAATCAAAGAAACCACCATCCTAGAACCTACAGGAGAAAAAGAGAAAAAACTTTTTAAAAAATTCACCTTCCACCCATCAGCCTATAACAAATTCCAAAAAATCTTCTCAAAACACAACATAACTCTTGCACCTCAAAATAGGTTTAATATCAGAAATTTGTTAAAAGGCCCTCCCAAAAATTCAATCACAACCAAAGAAAAACCAGGAATCTATGAGATCAAATGTGAAACGCCCTAAAATTTATATAGGAAAAACAAAAATAAATATTAACATCAGAACTAAAGAACATCTAAGAAACATTAAAAATGGTGAAACAGAAAAATCAGCAGTGGCTTTTCATTTTTTGAATACTAGACATGACATCAACTTGGAAACATCTCTAATAAAATATGTTAAATCACCCCATAGACCTTTCCGTATGGGAAAAAATCTTCAACAATAATCGTCATAGAGTCATGAATTTTGAAACTCCACCACCGGACATCTTTGACAAGTACATCACGCCATCTATTGACAAAACGGAGAAAGAGGAAACCACTACAACTTGCACTAGTCGAGTATCAGCTGAGGATAGGAGCAAGAGCTCTTGAAACATGTCCTGTGAATAAACAGTGTGAGTGAAGCAATGTGTCAATATATTCTCGATTCACTTTTGTACTAACACCGTGAAAACCTAGTCAGATTGGGCGGTGAAGGAGAATCGAACGCGGGAATGCGAGCTTGACGTGTTATCTCGGGGTCATCTCGTTCGGTCCGTTAAGATAAACGTTTTGATTGAAATAAGCAGTGGTTATTATAGGGCGCCGTGTAGATGATACCATGGCACAGAGAACTTTGCCAATTTGCTGAGATAATACCACGCTGAGGCTGGCAGTATGTAATCACGTAGCAGATACCAGAGATGTTTCCACAGAGGTTGGCTATCTCTTTCAAGTTCTTTGATGTTTCCCCTGCCTCCGCCTCGTGGTGGAATACTTTAGGGAAATGTCTCCTCTTTTGGATAAAAGGCCACGAACTTGGCCGCATTAATTACGTAAATTTATGCTGTCCCTTAATGCAACGCCTCCATTAATATACATTTTTAATAAGGGACAGCCGCAAAATTGTTTTAATTTCATTTAAAGAGTATCCTTAATTACTCTGCCTTTATCTTTAAAAATAAATAACAGCTAGGTCCTGTGATACTTTTATAATTATACTTTTACTATTAAAATGCACTTTTTTCCTTTTAAACTTTCTATAGTAAGTAGGCAAAGTATTGCATTCCACCCAATAATTCAATATCGAGATTTTACTAAAATATTTGTTTTAGGACCCTCTGAATTTAAAAAGATTTTTCTAGAACAATGTCTACTTGTAAGTTTCATTTATTTTTAATAAAACTGCCTTTCTCAAAGCAAACTTTATATGGATATGTTTTCGAAATTTTTAATTTTCTCAAAAATAATTCAAGATTTTGATTAAAATGTACTGTGTTTAAGATATACTCGTATTTATGGCATATCAAATGTACCTTTAATTTTCTGGGAATAATCTCTGAAGCTATTCATTCTGGATTACGTTAAGAGATAGCTGAAATCTTACGATATAGGAAGTGTAGATCTGTCAAAACACACAGGTGGTTATATACTGTCACGCGGGCGTTGGAACACCCTATGGAAGCAGCTGAGAGCGGGAGACAAGGGAGGTCCCTGTTAGCCACGCCCTCCCCTCGTTTGTCTTATAGTGGTGACAGGCAATGGCTGGGAGAAAAAACATCATTGTGCCGTCTGTTTCTGTCCACCTGGTTCTCGAAATTACGGGATCTTTCATCATCTGGAAACTTCGCCTGGGAAGTAGAAAAGCCGAGAAGACGGCGAGATGCCTATAAAAAGGGCTGCAGCTAGTCAGTTAGTTGGTTAGTGAGTGTGAGTGAGGAGACAGTCGCAGTTCTTGGTGTAAGAGTTAGTCAGTGACGTGTTAATGAACGAAAAGATTGTGCAAAGGAAGACTGTACGAACTGTGTATGTGTATCGGAGTTTACGTAGTCGCGAGTACAAGTGAAATTGTAACGGACGAACTGGTGAATTGTAATTGTGTGCAGCACGTAATTCTGTGTAATTGGCAAGAGTTTAACTGTAAGTCGGTGGAAATAAAGAACATTTTTGAGTGGTGAAATTGGACTTTTCATTTCACGAACCCACAAAGTCACAATACATTCTTCGTGGAGTTAATCATTTCAGAGATATTCTTTATTATTGGTTTGAATTTCAAAATATTAACAATTTTTTCAAATGGAAACTCGTTTTTCGTATTTATTTTGTTTTTTTCGTGCAAAGACAATGGAATTTAAAGACCACCACATGGTCTAAATAGTGTCTTTCAGTGTTTTAACGGAGGACTATGTATTTTTTTTTTGGGGGGGGGAGGCATCTAAAACTCATTCATATAGCTTTCTTTGGAAGGTCCATGTGAAGATTTACGTCATGTAAAATAACCTTGAATCTGGTAGAGCCCTATGAGAAAAATTAAGCAATTAAGCTATTTTTGCTGACGACCCCAGCATTTAAACAACATATATAAAAAACCTCCTTTAATTACAAAACAAAATATGCGCTGAAATTTTGCAGGGTTTTCTGGTATATCTGCTTTCCTTTAGCCCTTGTGTTGGTACTAGAGAAGAGCCCTGTAATTATAACAATGGAGAGAGGAGATGTCAGAAACACGAGTTTTATGTGCTTGCCTTGGAAAATAATTAACGGCGCAAAACTTGGATTTATCTCGCCGTACAGCTCTAAACACATTACTTCAGCGCCTGGATATGTTGTAGAACATACAGAACTGTTCAATAACTACAGTGTTAGCAATGAAGACATCCATTTTTCAAACGCAAATTATTTATTTCTCTTGTCTCCTTTTAGAGCCGTACTCTCTCACAACACTCCTGTCAGTTTTTATCCTCTCAAAAAAAAAAAAAAAAAAAAAAAAAACAGAGTTGTCTGGTTTTTCAAATACACCTCTCTCTCTCTCTCTCTCTCTCTCTCTCTCTCTCTCTCTCTCTCTCTCTCTCTCTCTCTCTCTCTCTCTCTCTCTCTCTCTCTCTCTCTCTCTCTCGGCAACCTCATTTGATGTAAATTTTCTTCCCCCGAATTATTTTTGTCATGTTTGGAAGCAAGAAGAAATCGGAGAGATACAAGTCCAGGGAGTATGGTGGATGTGGCAGTAATTCATAACGTAATTCATGCACTTTAACGAGGTCAACACCGGATGAATGTGTTGGAGCTTTTTGTGGTGAAACAACACTTTCTTTTTAGCCGTATCTGCCTCAACGTTCTGTCGAATCGAGCCCATAACTGACTGCAGTAATGTCCAGTAATGATTTTCTTTCCCCCCCTCCAAGAAGTCGCTGGGTGTGACGAAGTTCACATCCCTAATAAATTCGTCGCTATCACTTTTCTGGTACATGGGGCGTCTGTGCCTTCTTTGGATTAGATTCGAAGGAACAACGCGTTGTTTTCATTTGTTTCTTAGTTTACGAGTATAATGTGAATTCACAGTGATAACTCAACGCAAAATGTCATTCGGACTTCGTTTGTCAACCGATGGTTACCACGTTTGCTCACACTGTACAAACAGGTGGGTGCCGGCTTTCAACTTCAAAGTGTGTTTAGAGCTACTTAAACGAAAATGTTGCTCGCTGATGCATTCTTCTGCGCTCTCTTTCCTCTGAATAGCGATATGAAAGAACTCTGTGCAATGCAGTGCACTAGCTTTGGCTATTTTGGCTGCTTTAAACCCAAGGATCCCCTGTCTATTTCTTTATAGAAATTTACGTCATTTCATATGGTATTGATTATTAATATATTTTATGAATATAATGAAATGTAAAGGATTATGTTGACATATGACTAGGCGTGTGGAGAGACGGGTGAAGTGGCTGAATCAGAAGTCATGACAGCATTTTGAATCTTTCAGCGGCGGCTTGCACATTCTGATTCCCTCCCCCTCCTCCACTCAGGAGTGAAAGAAATGGGGGATGAGAATTTCGTGGGATGTAATTAAACTAGTGAGCCGGAGAAGTCGCCAAAAACAATGGATCAGAAAGAATAACCACGGAAATCGATTCCACGACCACCTGAATGGGAGTGACACGCTACCTCACAATCTCTGCTCATCATATTAAAACAAGAAAGGTACTAGTATTATGGAAGACAATGTTTATCATCGGCAAAGTTACGGCAATGGCATGATAGGCAAGTCAGAACGTAAACAAATAATCAAAGTAGATCAGAGTCTCTGTGGTGTTGGAGGAGGGTGTTTTGGCTTCAGTTCAAGAGTTCCCGAGTTCGAATCTCGGTCAGAGTGAGTTATCTGGATACGGCTTTTCCCGGAGTTTTCCATTATCCTGTATGTCAGGTAACTCTGACCTCTATGGATCTTGCACTTATTTGACCATCACTTCACCTAATTCATTCATTTTGCGATACGGTTTACGTTGGATGGTGGTAAATGAATAAGTAAATAAGTAAGTTTAAGTCAGCCTCGCATACTTGGTAGCCTGAATTCTGTTTAATATTTCCGACACGGCTTCTCGTGTATTTCCAATCACTAGAAGAAAAAAAACCTAAGCCCATGTTGTAGACATCTGAGCTTATTGCATTATTCATTGATTTTAATGTATGGAATTCTTTTATTGAGATATTTATTAATACTGCCCTATCATTCCTTTACAACTCAGTAATCCGTTATATTTTAAGCAAAATCGTGAAAACTATATTTGAGAAAGGGAAATGTAATGAAAACTTTTTATGTAAAGGGTAGTTGGGCGGTGGGAATTTTGCTTGAGAATTTGTGCTTAGTATTTTTGCGAAACTCTTAATTAATTCCAAGTTTTTCTAAATGCGCTTTTTTTATTCAGAGAGTCTCAAATATATCAGTAGTGGTTTGCATTCTTAGTTTGCAAGTTATTATTTGCTGCTATGCAATTTTGTATGAAATATTTGTTAGTTACATTAAGAAGTCAACATTCCTTTTTGTGCTGTACTTTTTGGTGAATCCATGTTGCATCATCCAGTGAAGTAAATTATTATTCTTTTTTTTAAACTGGACGCAAGGGTGGTTATGTCACGCACATAACATGCTGGGAACTGAAGGGTGTGGTGTTCACCACAGGGACAGAAACAAACGCCACCAATATCCTGTGTATAACCTAATTAAGTTATAACGCCTGCCCTCTTTGTGACGTAATGAGGAAACCTACATACATACGCGACGTTGGTCACTGTCTCCCCAAATATCGATACCCAAAGCCAATACAGCGTTCATGTGGAAAATAACTGCTAATTCGCGTTGTGCTATCAATTGTAAAATGTGTTTTTAGTTTTGAACTTGCGCCACGTTGGGACGTCAATTTGTAAAGTATGTGTATTTTATTTCTATGTTTGGGCCTGGACTGGGACGCCCCTTTTTAAAGTTTGTTTGAATTGTTATTATTTGACGTAGCCAAGTCAGTTTAGTAAAGACGTTTCTTAATCCGCATTAGGAATACGCCTCAGGCGTTGTCCCAGATTACTTTTTGTTTATAATTTCACTCGACTACTGAAATAAGTTTTTCAAAAATTAATTGTTTATTCTAAGACGCAATTAACTAACAGAACATACAGCTATTAACTACCTCTCAGTAAAACTTCTTCACGGCCAAGCAAAATCATTTTATCGTCTTTCGAAATATTTTTTCCATCAACCTTAGGTATCACCAAACAGTTTTTAAACATTTATCATCTTTAACTTCATGTTTCTTATTTTTCTTCTATCAATAACTATACTTATTATTCACTATACAAAAATGTTAACACTTCTTTGAGTTCTAATTAACATACAAATTTAATGAATAACTGGTCCGAGACCATCGGTTTCACAGTTAAAATTGTAAAATACTTCTAGTGAAATTTTTATTTTCTATATTACTTCTACCCTCTGCTTTTCTCCTAATCTTATCATTAAGATCGCCAGAAATAGTTTTGAGACTTAACGAAAAAACAGCAGAAAAAAAAACAGGGTGCTTCGTATAGCTACAAACGCTCCATAGTTCAGCAGAAACCAACAACTTCATCACGAGTTTGGTCTTCTACACGTTCACCAGTACATCCGCCGGCTGGCACGACCTTTCTTTTACCATCTCCAGGAAGTCCCTGGAGCTGTTACCTACATACAATCTCGGCGTTCGCACTCGCCAACCAACTCGCCTCAAGCGCAGACTGCCACAAGATCTTCTCCTGAGTGACCTCTCCAGTACAGCATAGTAAGTCGCCATTAAGGTCGTTGTCTCATGTGTTTATGAGAAACTCCTAGAGGTTTACCGGGAAAAATACGAGTCAGTTGGTGAATTTCATGTCATGTCGGCACCTTGGCTATAGTAGGTCAAGGGTTAGAGCGGCTGGACGGCAACCAGAAGATCCGTGGTTCAAATCCTGGCTATGGCTTTGAATTTTTCAGTCTGACTCTATCTTTCCATACTTTAGCCTACACACGGCCAGTGTGAAAGAACAATTTCCATTAATTGAGCTAATAGTGGTCCGTACTATAAAATCCGGGCCTTAAAGTACTGTGACTTTGTGGGCTCCTGAAATGAAAAGTCCAGCTGTACCACTCAAAAATGTTCTTTATTTCCACCGACTTATAGTTAAACACTTGCCAATTACACAGAATTACGTAATGCACACAATTACGATTCACCAGTTCGTCCGTTACAATTCCACTTGCACTCGCGATTACGTAAACTCCTCCGACGCACGTACGCAGTCCGTCCCCTCACTGGGCGCTCCTCGCAGCTGTTCGCCAAACACTGACTGACTGAATTCACTCGCTGCAGCCCTTTTTATAGGAATATCGCCGTCTTCTCGAAGTCTCTAGTTTCCGTGAATCCACGCGAAGGTTCCAGATGGCAGTGGAAGGGGGAAAAGAGGCGGCCAGCGACAGGTGACATCTCCCTAATCATCCCCTCAGTTAGTGACAGAGACTGATGGGAGGGCGTGGCTCGGCTGCCTCTGGTCCCCTCTCAGCTGTCGTTCGTCTGGCGTTCCGATCATTGGGTGACAGTACTTACAGCATAGTAAGTCACCATTAAGGTAGCTGTCTCATGTGTTTATAAGAACTCCTAGTGGTTTGCCGGGAGAAACACGAGTCAGTTGGAGAATTTAATCTCATGTCGGCACGTTGGCCATAGTAGGTCAAGTGTTAGAGCGTGGTTCAAATCCCCGCTATGGCTTTGAATTTTTCAGTCTGACTATCTTTCTATACTCTCCAGTACAGTTCACGGCTACCTTAATTGTTACTGTGTTTCTCAATAACATCAATAACAAACATCTCTAAAGTATACTTCCTAATCATGGATATTAAAAATACAGTAACATAGAAAGGTGTGGCGGGGTTGGTTGGATGGGTAGGGCGTGTAAATATGTGTAAATAGCATAGCTAAAAGAAAAAAAAATATTGGTTATACATCAATTTGGTATTTACATTTCCCATATTACTATTACACGAAAAATGTTTCCGAAATTATGATATTGTAAACAACCATTCTAAGGATTTTGATCAGTATATTTTAATGACATTTATCTCGAATATTCTGTGAATAGCTTATGAGCCCTTTTCATTCTGAATAGTTTTTGCATGAATCGTAAAGCGTAACGAATAGGAAAAAGTTCTCAAACAAAAATGAATATGTTCAAGTACACAGTTGATGTAAAATAACATATTTTAACCATTTCGGAGATATTTCTTGTCATTAGTTTGAAGTTTCAGGATTTATATTTCACTGAAATGGGAAGTCGTTCGACGTTTTTATGTGCCAAACATTGAAAGGGAATGGAATAGTTTAATAGCCCAACTATTGCTTGAAGCCTACGGTATCAATTTACTTCCATTTTACCTATACAGTAAGTTGTAATAAAATAATTTCTACAAATGCTTATGTCCACTAACATGTAGAAGATAAGAATAGTTTGTTATAATGGTAGAAATGTAATATATCTGATTCTTTTTAAGCAGTGTTAACGTCCATTCTTAGTATACATACCACCAATGCATTGGATACGATGATTCATCATTTCTTTTTGTTTGTAAGTTTACGTCCTCCAACGTTAAGTCATATCGGATGGTGAATGAGATGGGTGAAATGATGCCCAAATGAGTGCGGGGTCCATGGAGCTTAGAGCTACCCCGACATTCGTCTTTAAGGGTAAGGGAAAACCCCGGGGTAACCTTATCCAAGTAGCTCACCCTGACCGAGAATCGAACTCGGGACCTCTTGAACGTGAGGATTCATGAAATGAAATTATAATTGTCAGGAAAGGAAATTTTTGAAGGTATCTTCCATATTTGTCAGTTATGAAGAGTGAGGAAAATCTAGAAAGAAAAACTCAAATCAGGGAGCATGGTACGACATCGGCTAACACTGTAAGAAGGAATTAAGTAATGGTTTGGACACGTAGCACCCTGACCCGCAATTGGATATTTTGAGCATACACTCTCGATAGGAACGGATGAGATGAAGGAATCGTAGGAGTTGTATGGGCTTTAGGAATTGACGAAGTAAGCCTCAGACTGAATTCCCTGACAGCTGTTGCTAGCTTGATCATCCGGCCGGGAGGCACTCGGCGGCGGACCGTTCAAACTGTTAGATCTTCTCCAGCGGGGATTTTCGAATCGACAATGGAGGCCCGAACGGCTACCTTCTGACAGAGACGGAGCCGAGAAGTTCTACTTGAAAGAAAATGGATGAGAAAAGTCATGGTAGAAGACGTAGTCGAGCATTTGCCATACAGACCAGAGGAAAACACGGTCAGATTAGGCAGAGACCTCCCAAAGTATTCTGTGCGATCGGAAAGAGTTAACAGAGAAGCATCGCTTTGGCTTGTAAATAGTAATGCAACAGACCTGATGAACTTTAAATTTATAAACCATTTAATGTTCAAGCATATGTAACTCTTCTTAAATGCCTTTTACTTTATTATTTGTATTGAATATTTTATTATATACTTCTGTCTGTTCCGCTAAAACGTATAAATCGAGTCTGTTTTCATTAATTTAGCACTAGATGAAAAACTGTTACGTGAATCGTGCCCTTGAGTGAAGAAAACAAATGAGTTTCATGGATATCGTGCGTGTAGAATGATCACGTAAGGACTCCACCCATTTCTGCGTATTCAGTAAACTTTATTCTTTGTGAAATTAAGGTAGCAGAACCAAAATGATTCCAGTTAGGTCGCAGCAAGTACGCTTCAATTGTAAATTTGAAATCGTTTCTTTTATTTTCATTTGTTCACATATCAGAGGTCTCGGCTATACCATAGGATCTTGTTGGGTGCTATAAAGCAAAAATAAGATCTGCCTGGGTGTGCCCGATACTTTATCTCAATATTCGATGAATTGTCGTGAACTATGTGATGTTTTTCTTAGAGTATGCGTGGGTAGGAGGAGGAAAATACAACCACGATGAAGCTGCCTAATACATTCAATGAAGGCTGATTAATGAAATATTTGAAGAGAGTTAGTTGCCAGCTGCTTGATGGTATAAACAAACTCTTTACCACTAGAAATTGTAGCTATTGTAGAATTAAGTCCTCTAATTTCTGAAGTATAAATACTTTATGGTTTAAAATAATTGTTTCCATAATGATATTGAAAAGTGCAAGTTGCTGTGGATTACTGAAATATTAATTGGAAAATTCGCTTGAAGCGAGCGCCGAGTATGTAGGTATAACCTGCGCTCGGTGTTTACGTATTAGTAGTGCACTTTTGTAAGACTAAAACACGAAGGAAAAGATGCATTTTAAACAAACAATGCAATAAGTAGCTTAGGATTTGGCAACGCAGAGGTCAGGGTAAGATAGGATGGGAAAGTATTTACGCAGGTGATTCGTACGTCGATCAGTCTGGTCTTTCGTACCTCAGCCCCAAGAGGGGCAGCCCGGGAGGAAGTATGAGGTGAGGGCAAACATGGTGGCCGACCCCAAGTAGTCATGATAATGCATAGGGCAGAGTCTCTGCTATTGACCAGTTTGAAACTTCTCGGCAGGCTAGTGTAACAGGCATCCTACCTACGCTGGCACCGGAACAGCCCACTAAGCCGGCTCGGAGACCGCCATCCCGGAGTGTGAAAGATCCCGACGGGCTAGTTAAACTGACATCCCACCCGTCGTGGTACTGAAACGATCCCACTAAGCAGGCTTTGAGAACGGATACCATCTACCGGAGAGGCAAGTGTTTACCAGGAGCATATCATCCTGCCATGCAGCACCGATAACCCCGATAGTGTGAAATAATAATGGAAGAGAAATGGAGGGACAGGAAATTTGGGAGATGCAATTAACTTACCGAGCGACTTCCCTGGCGACGCAGGGAAACTCCGAAAATTCCCATGCATCTGGTAGGCCGGCCGCGGGAAAAGAACCCGGATCTTCCGAATGCGGGCCACTGACGAAACCCTCTGGACCAACCCGCACATATAAGTAGTGAAGCTATTTTGTGCTCATATGCGATGTTTGAAGATGCTATGACGATGCACCACGTTGTGGCACCGTCTTGGAGCAAGATTATTTGGGACGAAGGTGGATGCATTTCTCACCTTTGGTGACGATCTTGAAGAAATCCAGAAGTTTCTCCTGCAACTCTGGATAATTAGGCGCATCTGTAATTGTTGAGCGATGAGATCTTTTCCTTTCCCAGGGGCTGAGAAAGTTAATATTATAACTTTTGAAGAATGAATAATACTTTTCTTACTCTTAATTCCTCAAACATTTTTTAATTCTTTGATACAATTCTTAATATTATTACTGCAGTTTTTTTTTCAAACAGCAGTTGATGTCACTATAAATATATCTTTTCTCGCGCACACTACTTATTCATCTTTGATGCACACACAAAATTGTTTCTGTACACACTCGGATAGACAAGAATACGTCTCACCTCTTAAGACTTTCATAAACAGAAGAACAAAATCTTTTAGAACGTTTAACAACTTATCATGTTGCCCGCCTCGGTAGCGTGGTGGTAGCATATCTGCCTCACGTTCAAAAGGACGAGTTCAAATCTCGGTCAGGGTGAGTTACCTGGATAAGGTCTTTTCCGGGTTTTTCCCTTATCCTGAAAGACGAATGTCGGGTAACTCTAAGATCTATGGATCCTGGACACATTTGAGCATCATTTCACTCATTCCATTCATCATCCGATTAATGACAACGTTGCAGCTCGTAAATTACACCAAAAAAACCCTTATGTTACGTTGTCATGGTTACACCATTACCTACTTTACGTTACTTATTTATTTCATTACAAATACTAATCTCTTTGACTATTCTTAACAATGCATGAATTTTCTAAAATAATTGCTACAGTAGGGAATTTGATCCATAGTCATGGAGTGGGCGGGACTTAAGCAAATGTTTCTAAAGTTCGCCTGGTACCGAAAGTAGTTCGTAGCACCTAAATATCATCCTTTATACTTACTTGGTAGTCACCACAAGGGCATTCTCCGAGCATTTCAAAGCTCTCGTTAACTCGAATTTCTCTTCATTATTACGAAAAACGTTATTTTAAACCATTCAAGTTGGAAACGTCAGAAGTGAAGCTACTTTCTCGTGCTAATATTCAGAAGTAGTTTTAATATAGCCTCAAAGAGTGATAAACTTGCTTCAAATAGATTGTTAACAGCCTGCATTTAAGTGAGGTGCCAACTTAACTGGTTTCTGTTCCCTGAGAAAATGATTTCATTGTTCACACTGCACATTTATGGAAGTCTAAGCTATTGGTGATGGCCCCAAATGTATCGCACGCAAGGGAATCCTTTCTGTTTCTTCGCCACGTATATGAGAATGAGTTTGCTATATGCCACAGTTAAGCCCTTTTAGAAATAGTTTATAGTAGAGGAAGTCATATTTTTATAACGTGATGCGGATCAACTTAACAAGGGCTGGTTTGCTCAACATGACAGAAGTGCTTTCAGTGGTATATAAAACGGATTTACTGAGCGACGTGACAAGAGGAAGTCTATTCATGTTTGGAATATTATCTCTTTTCGCTGCTGCGCCAGAGAGAGAGACACACACAATGAAGCTAGCTGTCCAGATAGCTGCAACCTTACCTGAATTAACTTCACCGCCATACCAGTCTGGGAAGGCTTCCCTTTTTTCCCCTTCCTCGATAAATGCGGAATAATTTATTGGCCATGAAACGGGATCATAGCGACATTCGGTTATTTATCACCCCCGTAACATCCAGACCAGCTTATCACGGTTACTGGCCACTGGTTACGTGACTTTGACACCTTCGCTCGTCGTATCAAATACCTGTTTGACTCGTGAATACAAAACAAAATAAAATGTTATTGCACTCGCATGTTTTTCTCTACTTAGAAAAGCTTATTCTGTCTAATTTATATTAATCGAAATAAACTTTGTATTGATTATTTAATTACACATTCCCTTGTAGCTTAACCGGAGAATAAAGCAGACTTTAAGCAGTAGTTAGAGCTTTTAACAATTGGTTGCCATGTGATGCAGTAGAAATCCCATTCACCAGGGGAAAAAAATGACTTCTAACTTGGGAAAAGAGCATGTACTAGACAAAAAACGAACAAATAAGAAGGAATATTGCGCCGTGGCGTAGCGGGTTAAGGCAGCATGCTTTGGTTCCTGGCCAGGGAAAGCGATCCGGGTTCGATCCCACCCATGAGGTGCGGATGTTGGGTCCCGGGTATGGGACCGGTGCCCACTCAGCATCGTGAGGAAAGTGAGGAGCCAACGTTCCAGCTGGGGGATGCCTAGATGCTGATCACATCTCCTCCCCATATCGGTTGGATGATTGCCCATCTCTACCTTGCGTAATAGGGCGTAAGGCTGACAGTCGGGTTGATGGGCCTTGGTCCTCTTAGGGCTGTCGCACCAGTGGTTAATCTTTTTTTTTTAACAAGGAATATCTGAGAAATAATTAACTCCTCAAAAAATGTTCTGTTGCCCGAGGTGGTCGAATTATTTTGGAAACCTTCATGTCATATTCTTGGAACACGCTGAACTTCAATTCCAATTTAGGCATTTAACCGAATTTTCAGTTAAATGTTATGCCGTTCATAGACGGAAAACACATAAATTTTACACATACATTTTTCTATTGTTTTATTCAAGGAGTTCTCGAAAATGTACTTATGGTGAAATCTCGCCATGAATTTTTAGTGGACTGAAATATCTCCTTTCCCTATTGCTACAGATATACTGATGAAAATAAGATCATCATTCCATAATACTGGATCAATAACACTGCATTGTGCAATTATATCCACTTAGCTGGAACTAAAATTAACAATTTTAAAGCAAGACAGATTAATTAAATGTTGTACTTTATGACATTAGTAGCATAGGAGTTTTATACTGTTATTAGTCTTGGCTTTAAAATTCAATCACATAGCTGTTACCTTTTGTATTTGCGCAGGTTTAATAAATGGACTTGGTTTCATTAAACTTGATGTTATTACGTTCCTTTACGTAATTAATTTCTCTTGGTGTCGCATTGCATATCCTCATATTTAAATTTATCACAGTTCGTTGTCCAATTAATCTATTCCCTTTATATTGATTGGATCTATTATGTACTGTATAGTATAGAGTTCTTTTGGCAGTATTATTTAGCATCTTTCAATAAGTGTCATATATAGGTAATGGAAAAAATGGCATAAACTATTTTTAATTACATTGAATGACATAGAAATGAACACGAGTTAAATGGCCACCGCGGATTTGATGAGTAGCTTGTATGCAAGTCTTTCAATTTTCAATTACAAACATAAACCAGGCACAAATTCACAATTAATTCGTCTGATGTTTTTCTTTAGGTCATTAACTGCTTCTGGCATGCTAAAATAAACCCGTTATTTAACATAATCTGCTTGGAAATTTCCCAAACTCGGCGTTAAATGTCACGCATCACTACGCAAAATGATTAAGCCCTGAAGTTGTTACTCAAACTGCTGTAAAACGTCATGACATTTCGCTGAAACCAGGCAATTCTGAGACCCATATCCTTCAACTCACCTTAAATCTCTTATCATAGCTCGTTATCATTCCAAACCCTCTCCTTGTTACCCTTGAGGGGCAAAATAGAGACCGACTATTCCGCCGTACATATTTCAAGTTGTAACCTTTTGGGGATTAGTGTTCGTTCATAAATCCGTATTAACTTCTCCAATAGCGCTAATTTTGTTTGCCTAACAAAACATTCACCTAAAAATGGCCCTCACTTAAAAATGATATATTCTATGACACCATGACCCAACCAAAGATAAAGACGACGCAATTTATGGTCGTTTTGCTTCAGTTCCTAAGTTAACACAATTTTGTAAAAATGAAACTGCAGGTTCATATGTAAACTCCGTCAAATTGTGATTGATGAGTCATTCTTGGACTCGCTTGAAAACTTATTTTTGTGGATACTCGTATATCCTTCACGAACAACGGCTATATTTTCATTGGAGTGTTTACGTCATTGACGTAACTGAACAGTTACCTTCAATTTTTCCATCACATGATGAAATGTTCTTCAGGAAGGACACTTATGCACACCACATACAGGACATAGTACCGAAAATTTTAGCCTTAATTTCCACAATTTCTAGATTTAATGTTCAAAGACGTCATATGGCGGCTAACTGTTAAATATTGATTATTGTTGTTTAAAGCTGTTGTGTTATCGGTTTCTTATTGCAGCTATAAGGAAATATGTAATATTTCATTCCATTAACAAGATTAGATTAGATTTGATTAGATTGATTTGCGTTCAGTAGGTTCACTTGTAGCCAGAAAAGGCTGTGAACATTGAACATGTCTAGAGGTATAAAGTTTAATAGCATATATATGTACAAAAGTTAACATAAGATACATATTATAGTACACGGGCAATGTGAACAACAATATGGAAAACAAAGCAGGGATAATTATATATATATATATATATATATATATATAATATGATACAAAATGAAACACTTTTTAAACCAGCTTTCACTTGGCTTATGCCAGTACGTCTCAACCTTTTTGCAATGGATACCATTCTTGTTATTTATTAAATACATATAGATTAAAAATAAACTTTTAGCTTGCATCAAATATTTATAAGTAATGATTTGTCATTGGAATAGTTAAATACTACTTATAGAGCTACAGAATAATTGTAAGAATATTGTCGCCGATCGCACTGTTAGATTGGAGCCGCCGCAAAGCCAGGGTTGTGCGCGTGGGCAGGAAAGAAACAGAGTAAATTGAGTCTGAGATTTATACTCCCATTAGTCCTGGACCCGTAGGACCAGGATCCGGGCCTCTCGGTTTTTTTTTTTATTTTTTACCGTAAGACAGTACCTATTTTATAAATTCACCCCCCCCCCCGCTGCACACGGCAGACAGGACGGAAGTGGATACGCCACTAACGCGCCGGTCCTTAATGAACCAGCTACCAAATAACCTTGGTAGGGCCGCCGGTGATCTAGCACGCCAGCTACTAGCTCTGCAGGCTAGTACCCGAGATTTATTAGGCAAACCTCTACCCCCTCCGGGCGGCCGTAGCCTGGCCGGAGATACCCAATTTCCCGTGGGTGTCGGGAACACACTGCCCCCTCGAGTCCAACCCAATCCGAACAGCTCCCACTTAGGGAGGGGCTCGTCAGTTCGGCCCGAGGTTCCTCTAGTAACGTCAGAGCTACCACGAGTGCTAAGGGTCCGCAGCGCCCGTACCACGGCAGCTGAAAGGGACGGATCCTCTCCCTTACGGGAAGAAACAGAGAGTAGCGAGCCGAGCCGAACGCTTGCCGAGAGAGAGAGAGAGAGAGAAAGAGAGAGAGAGAGAGAAATAGACATAAAAAGAGACAGATGTCTGGATATTTCCATCTTTCTCTTGCCGCCGCGAATTGTTCTCGGAAAACCTACTGCATTCTGGAACAATGATTGGGATGTATAAAAAGTGGCAAAGTGTGAGAAGCAGTTAGTTACAGTTGTAGTTGTGTGAGGGTTATTGAATTGTGCCGCAGTGAATTATTTTATTTTTTGACGTGTGGCGGTCGAAGGTCATCTTTTTGCTTCTGGCAGAGTTGTACAAAGCGTCTGTTTACTGCAATAGAGTGTATTAAATTTCTGCAAACAAGACTTCTGGTTCTACCAACCCACGAAGTCACAATAATTTTTACGAGAGCATAGACAATCAAATGAGAATCAGTTTATTTTTTCCCTATTGAACAAGATATTCAGCAATTTAGAAATTAACTGTTCTTTCAAACTTGGCCGTGTATAGGACAAAGAAAGTTAGAATCAGACTGGAAAATATGTAATGCCATAGCCGGGATTAGAACTACGGATCTTCTTGCTTCGACCGTTGGTCTTTAACTGGCAACATGTTTGCAAGTCATTATATTCCTCAACTAATTTTTTTTGTTACTGTTTATTTACGTGTGTAAATATTTGCGTGTATTCTGTGTGCTAATCCTTGTACATGAAATTTGTGTGACGGGACTTCGATACATGTTTTACTTTAGAATATTCTTGCCGTGAATTATTTATTTAAAAAATGGGAGTTATTACTTATTTACGTTAACTATGTAAGCAATGCCTTGGTATCGATACAGTGTGTTAATTATTCTACGCAATTTTGCTGCGAAATACGTACCTCAGCACGCGGAGCTCCTTGTTGCCGTAACGTGTTTAGTTATATTTACTTACATTATATTTCCTCCACCAGTGTTTTAAATTTGAGGCTGGCACACGAATGTACTTTTCTCTTCTCCGGCTTGCATCTTGTACGAAGAATTGTCAAGCGTCTGTAATGTCACCCATGGCATTGTTGTGCGGCCGCGACAAGCGTGAGCCGGGCGCGTGTGCAAGAGAGCTGGACGTTTATCAAGAGAAGGACAGAGAAGCTATCTTTCTCTTGCCGCCACGATAGTTCTCGGAAGGTCTGCGGCATTCAAGAAACGTCCACTGTTGCAATAAGAATCACAACTGCTGCTACTAACACTTTGCTGGTATTTACACCTCCAGTCATTGTTTCTAGGATGCCGTGGGGCTTCCGAGGACATTGGCGGCGGGAAGAGAAAGACAGAAAATTCCGAAGCTTCTCTCTGTCTCTTTCTTTCTCTTAGCGGCCAGCTCTCCTGCCCACGCACACGACTCCCGCTTGTCGCGGTCGCACAACAATGCCATTGGTGACAGTAACAACTAAATATACAATTTACCATTAATTCCATCGTGCTGAATGTGTTACTCCTCTGAATTGTTCTTACCTTATACTTATCAACCAATCAAATATTTTATATACCTAATGTGTTACATTTATAGTTCATATTGTTTTATTAGAAGCATTGTATTGAATTACTTCCTAATCACATACATACAAACAATACTTTCTGTTCAGGGAGGTCAAAACGTGTATTTCCATTTGATATCTCTCTCCTAATTGTTGGGTGAAATAAAATTCTGCTTACCATAGGCAAAAATCGTGAACAAAAACGTAATGCATTTTTAAGTACAATGCCTTCGTCAATATTTTTAACTGTATTAACTGAATTACAGGCTGAGTTATCTCTGGCCTTGTTTCTAAGTTCCTCCAGGGAAATCAAGTAAGCCTTCGTGGTGCTGTAGATGTACTTTCTTTCTCCTCAGAGTCAAATTAAATACGAAAAAATGAATGGGAATCCGTGAACAAAGAAGTGATTAGTGAGTGAGAAGGAAGTGTGCGATGATATTCAGGCATTCGATCGGATTTCTAATAATGAAGACTGCATTTAAAATGGGAGACTTTTGCGAAAAATTTGATATCTATAGTCCAACCATAAAAAACAATCGAAAAAATGCAAAAAATTTAAATCGTTATGAAGGAAAAATAATCACTTGGCTGGAATCTGTGAACCAGATATTTTTTTCAAAAGTGCTTCTATGGTTAAAAGACTTATGTATTCCACTGAAATGATTTCCTCTGCACACTGCAGTTTGATTTTACAAGATATAGCTTATACAAACCGTTCTTACGAAAGTTTAATTTGTCTTTTTCGGTTAATCAAGATAAAGTTTTGCAGAAATGCCGTTTTGTTACACATTTTGTGGCATTAAAACAACACCAACTCCAATACTCAGACCATAATACAGATTCCAAGATGGCGCCCGTCGAAGCCCAGCGACTCTGGTTACGCAGAATAGGAAACTATACACAATGGACATAATATAATCCATATTACGGAGCAGCGAGGTAACTCCTAAGCATTTGTCACTTTATACTTTCAACTAAAATGTGCAATAACATAAATAAAGAGCATCATCACAAATTCTAAGAGCTTATAACATTATATAGTAGCACGACCAGTACTATGCATTTTCCACCTTATACTTCCAATCAAAATTTAATTTATAAGGTATGACAACTCATAAGCATTAAACACAGCAAACTTTATCTTATTGGACTGTATCATCCTATCGTCTGTAGCAAGTACTAAAGTTTCTTTTACATTGTTTACATGGTAACCTTTTCTGGCAAGGGCATACTGCTTATACTATAATATTTAAGAGAACTCACCACATTGTCCAGTTTACTCCAATTGTCACGTTTGAAGGTGTCAAGTTCCCTCACACTGCAAGATTCATTTAAAATTTTCCACTGGTAGGCTCATAATATTCCTTCTAGGTTATGAAATACTTTGAAACTTATTAAGTGAAGGAACATCAGTGAAGCTGGGATCTTGAATGTTATTGAAAAGAACGTAACTAATCGTCTTTAATAATGCCTATCAATGGGTTAAAATCTCCTCACCACTTCGGTTTTTAAGGACTCAAAACTGTCAATAACATCTTGTGCACACCAAATATTAAAATTATCTTCACTCTCTATAAAATGTGTTGGATGCATTCTTCAGGATTTCGTATTTTCTGGTTGAGCTTTAATGTGTGATAGGATGGCTGATTCTTAAAAATCGTGGGGTAGGCATCATCTATTAACTTTTGTACTTTTCGAAGGGCACGAATTGGTTCACCATCATTTACAGGAAATATGTCTTCCTTAACCTCAAAGCACTGTTCAAAATGATGAATACAAACTACAGTTTTGTCATTTACTTTAAAATCTTTACGATGTATGATCCTGATCCACTTATTCCATTACGATTTTTCCTTCGCAAATTTAAATGTCGTGTGAGGTGCACTACCATAATTAGATTGCAGCTGGGAACACAACAACGATGCATTTCGACAATATTTCACAGTATATATTTAGGTAAATGTTATCACTATGTTAAATACTTAACTATAAACTAACTCGTTAGTCACTAATTGCCACTGTAATATGAATTACATTAATTCTTCAAACACACAATCAAAGTAAACAAACACACACTTTACTCTGTAGATATAACCACAACATAACAAGCTGGGCCACGAGCGCCGCCATTTTTCCTACAATCGATTCTCGTATTATGGTCTGAGTATTGGAGTTGGTGTTGATTAAAAGCAACTGATCGATTGTCAAGTTTTTCATTAGACGGCTAGAAATGATGGTGTTGACAGCAGTTTAAGAAGTGATAAAGTGTTACAGAATTGAAGCCAATAATAACGGAAATAGCTGATGCTATATACTAAAAGGTTGCTTGTAATAAACTGTGTGATTTAAAGGTATCTAAAATGTTGAATAATAAGTACATGTTGCCTATTTGTTAAGATTTACGCATTATACAAATTAATGAATCATGTCTCCTCCGTTGTGTTTGGATAGTGTAGGTTACTCATATTCGAAATGTTCCTAATTCAGTTCTCTGTTTTGTCGGCAGTTTACCTTTATCCTGAAAATATTGGCTAACTAAGCTCTACGGACCCCGAAGTATTTGAGTATCATTTCATTCATTTCATTTAACGTCCGATATATGACCAGCACAATTAAAGTATGCTAAACTTAAAAAAAAAAAAAAAAATTAAAATTGGTTTAAGGCTCTTTCCAGAAAATTCAATATATGTTATTTCGAATCGATTAAAAATGTTACTGTAAGAGTAATCTGGGGTGGGTGTTTTTCTTGAAAAATTTCATTTCAAGATACTGAAATTAAATATCAAATTTGTTTATATAACTTTTCATTTCTGAGGTATGACGTCACGCAACTTCAGAGAAACATGTTTGTTCTAAAACAATCCTATTGGATATCAACTTTTATTTCCGATGCAGACTCTACTTTTTTTTTTTTTTACTGAAATACTATTTCCAATACTTTAATAAGTACGTACGAGATGCTTTAAAGTTATAACACTTTTTTCGTTTTCAGGACTGGGACCAGGTAGGAACTTCTGACTCTTTGTGAATGCGTGACAGATGACAGCACTGTACAGTGCATAGAACTCTGGTGGCAGCACGAGAGTAAGGACTGGTTTTGATACTTAAAAGAGAACGTTTTCATTACAGGAACAACGTGTAATCATTTGTTTTCTCCATTTTCGTGGTGTGACATCTATTGAAATTCATCGCCAGTTGTGAGGTATATGGTGATGGTACCATGGAGGTGTCTAATGTGCGTTCCAGGGTGTGACAGTTCAATGAAGGCAGAACATCGTGTGACAACAAACCAAGACAGTCACAGCCTCACACCAGCCGGTCTGACGACATGATCCAGCGAGTGGAGAACGTTGTTTTGGAGGATCGCCGATTGAGCGTTGCAGATATTGCCTCCAAAATTGGGTTTTCCATGGAATCTGTGCACACAATCCTGCATGAAGATCAGAAAATGTGAAAAGTGTTGTCTTCATTGAACTGTCGCACCCAGGAACGCACATTAGACACATCCATGGTACCATCACCACATACTTCACTCAACTGCCGATGAATTTCAATAGTTGTCACACCACGAAAATGGAGAAAACGAATGATTACGCGCTGCTCTTGCAATGAAAACGTCGCCATTTTAAGTATCAAAATCAGTCCTAACTCTCGTCGCTGCCACCAGTTCTATTCACTGTACAGTGCTGCCATCTCTATCATGAATACAGAGTCCATGCTTAGTTAAAAAAAAACAGAAGTTCCTATCTGGTCCCAGTCCTGAAAAAAATAGGTGTTTTAACTTGAACGCAACTTGTAATAGGGAAAGTAAAAAAAAAAAAGCCTTAGATTTTATAGTAAATTATCTAATTGCATTAGCTTCTCTAACAAAATTAAATGTTAAATACTCAATCTCAAACAACAGTTAAAATAAGGATACTTCCAACCGCGAGAATACGTAAGCTATGCAACATACATGAGGATATGTGTAAGGGAAGTCCACCAACAGTTTAAACGCCCCCTCTAAGGCCAAGGATGGAAAGATATATCTCAACATGAGGCTATAGACTATAGGCAAACAGAGCTTGCGGAAATGCCGAACAGTTCCAGGTTTGAAGACCCGTCCTACTGGAGAGAGGGAGATGAACCGAGGAGTTTATCTGTAAGAAGACAATAAATGTAAAATGATAGAAAACAAGTCTTTGTAGATGAATAATTCTCCAGTATTCGCCTACCGACCATGAAAAACCACTAAAATCCCGAAGTCGGAGTGTATGGTCGATCGGAAAAGGAGACGACTTCGTCCTGAAGGGCGTGAGAGCCAGAAACAACCTACATTAGCGGGTTTAAGAGCCTGGGAGAAAGAAAGCTGCCGCAAAGTGCAAACGCCTGTCACAACAAATACAACTTGATGACTTTAAACAGGTTTTTCTCTCTTTCGTATACTTACAGAAAGAAAGGTAATTACTTAAACGAAGACTAATACAATTTAGCAACCTGTAGCAGTTTCAGTACTAAAGTCTCTGGCATTTTAATTATTAAAGATTAATAGGTATTAATTAAGAAATGCAGTAATAACTCGTAAAATAGAATGTTTTGTTTTAAACAATCCTGCACTTTTAACTGTTCACTGTTTTGTCCTTGCGACCCTTTAAATCTCTCTCTCTCTCTCTTTCTCTCATTTACTTAAGTTCAGACTTCGGGTTTAGGAATAATTTTCATTTTTTAAATTTTAACAATCACTTTTAAAAAAAAAAAAAATGTGCCAGTTAATGTACGTACAGTCAGGTGCACGGAAACTTTCCGATATATGGAACAGCTGTTTAGTTTGGTAAGTGAATGGCACCATGCCCCCAGTTCAAACCCCTGTCAGCGATAGGAAGGCGTGCTCCTGCCCTTTGTTTTGCGATGGCGGAGGTGAACCAGAAGCCCAGACAGTTTAAGCTACATTGAAACATAATTCAGAATGCATCTCATCGGACTTTGATTATTTTATCAGCAGTTATTGAGGACAGGAGGACACTGCCCATCCTTTTCGAATAATGAACCTTCTCATGTTTGTGCAGTTTTTTTTTTTTTTTGAAAACGGAATAAGGGATGGGACAGATTTATCTGTTTTGTTATGTGTATCAACTTGAACTCCAAATTGTGCATATTTATTTCGAGTGATCTGATTTCATTACAAAATAATTTAAAGTTGTAACTTAAGCTCTATCTACACGAAATATACCGAGCATACCAAAGCATGTTTTCGTCACGTAGACAAATATAAGGGGAAAAAACAAAGACGATAATAATCGAGTAATTAATCCACGAACCCCCCCCCCCCCCATTCCTTCTAACCCACCCCTTGTTGCCCCGGTTCCCAACTTATATGAAACCAATAAACGACGGAGGAGGTGGTGTTGACAATCGTTCCACAAAGGTTACATTCCTCCTTACCCCTCCCTTGCACTACGCACCAAGGCTACGCGCCTTCTTCATCGGTCATTCCTTGTGTTATTGGATTTCAACAGGGGCGGCTGGTGGCTCTGAAAATCGGTGGTTCACAAATTTTTCCATTTTTCCAATTTAATGTTTTTAAAGTAACAGACGGTTGTTTAAGCCTACCACTATAGACTGCTGTATACACAAGTTAACGGTAATTCACAGCGTATAACACAACAATCGTATTTCAGAAACACTCTGGAGCATAACACTCTTCTATTTATGCAGCCAAAGATGGACTTGATATCTCTTCATGGCAGACTTCAAGTGTACATTGCAAGATTTCGTTCTGGATTGTCTTGGAGGTCCCCTTAAACACTGTAGCATTCTCCAGATAGGTTTTCCAGAACACAGTCTAACTCTGCACTGAAGTTTATCAGTCCTCGAAAAATACCAGGATTGCTTGACGTAGCTGAATCATTGAGTTAACTCAAAGGTTCCACAAAACCTAATGCAGTTAAGAATAATGTTTAAAACATACCTATTTTGAGCCACTTTCTGGCTGTGTTCTTCAATTGTTCTCCGATATGCATTGTCCATCTGCTTTGCAAGGTGAGATTTGTGGTGGACAACAGGGCGCTGGGGCGGGTTTTCTCCAGGATCTCCGGTTTCCCCCGCCATCTCATTCCACTGGTGCTCCATCTTCATCTCATGTATCATCAGTGCCATCGCCTGCGGTGCCGTATGTAGTAATAGCGGGGGTTAAACACTACAAATTTCATTTGCTTTGCTATATTTACATTGCCAAGCATAGCAAAACTGTGTTTTTTCATGTGCAGTTTTTAAGTTACGTGTTTTTAGCGCGATCATGAAGATGCTACAAAGCATTCAGTGATGTTTTGTCCACGGATCTTCGCCGCCAAAGAGAACGCAAGGAAAGCAAAACAGGCTATTTTTAATATTACAACCACACATCAAATTATATTTCTCATATACATTGTTGTTAAAAGTTCCTGTTCAAATATCTTGTTTTTGTTTTGACTACCTATGTGATTTTTATATTTGGCGTGGGACTTCCAAGTCGCTTATTTTCGGTTTTTTCTTCTAAGCTCATTTTTAAAAAGGATGTGCTAATAGAACCTTTATGGAATTCATTGTTTCTCCTTATATAACACAATATACTTGTATTTAAATAAATCACTCCTATTCACTACTCAAAGCACGACACGGCTAACAAAACACAGCACAAAACATGTGGCTATGCTCTGGTAGGTAATGGTAATTTGTGGTAACATTTGACCGATGCGAAAATTTAAGGTGGCGCTGAAAACAGAAGGAGAAGGCTTGGTATTCACTATTGTCTGGCTGCTAGGTTAACCAACCTTATGCAGCCATAAGCCCCGCCCTTCCCTCCTACTTGCCTCAGCACGCCCTAGGTTCATCCTGCCCTATACCTCCCCAGTGTATACCAGAGGTTTGCAACTGAGAGTGAACTACTTGGCACCTGCAAACAATACAGCGCGCTGAGGGACACTGCACTAGACAAGGTCGAACTGAACGCATTGCCCTAGATCAATTAGCTCATTGGTTCTCTCACTGGCGCATTTCCCTCAATACTAACAAGACAGAGGTTAAGATCTTCTCTTTACGACCTTATAGGGATCCTCCTTCACTACGGCTGCTGGGGGAACCGCTCTCATGGTTACCAAGCAATGTGCCAGTGAAATACCTTGGGGTGTTACTGGACACTCGACTTACTTGGAACGCCCACATCTGTCGGTCTGTTACGCTTGCATTTGCCCGGCTATCAAAACTGTACCCTCTACTCAACAGGCGCACTTCACTTGGTTATGAATCCTCCCTGCTTCTTTACACATCTCTAGTCCGTCCCATTTTTACCTATGCAGCTCCAGTCTGGGGTGGCACCAGTAAGACTAATCTCCGCCGACTGCAGGTACTACAAAACAGGGTGCTTCGTACAGTTACAAACGCTCCATGGTTCATCCGAAACCAGCAGCTTCATCATGAGTTTGGTCTTCTACCCGTTCACCAATACATCCGACGCCTGGCACGTCCATTCTTTTACCATCTCCAGGAGGTCCCTGGAGCTGTTACCTACCGTCTCGGCTGTCGCACTCGACAGCCAACTCGCCTGAAGCGCAGACTGCCCCAAGATCTTCTCCTGAGTGACGTCTCCAGCACAGACGACTCAGACACGTGATTACTACCATCAGACTTTAAGTTCTCAATTTGTGTTACAGTTATCCTCCATATTTAGTTAGAGGAGTCGTTCATGGCTACCTCCATTGTTATGTGTCCTGTTCCTATGTATCTTATAACAAACATCTGTAAAGCATAATTGCTGATCGATGGATAAAATTAAAAAAAAAAAAAAAAAAAAAAAAGAACTGAACGCCAAATGGAACATGCCCTTGCATTAAAGGGAGACCCAGCATTTTGGTTGTAGCGCAAACGTGCCACCCCATTGAGAAGCCGCCCCTGGATTGCAATATCAACTAATAAGAGATTGGTACAGTCAGGACTGGCGTACAACACGAATGGTGAAACGGTTATGCCAACATTATATAAAGTAACACACCGAAAGATACCAACAACATCGGAACATTTCCGTGCACCCGACTGTACATGGGAATAGCTTTATGAAAAGGTTCATATACAATGGCGGCTTCTTGTGACCACAAATAAAACAATACAATTATTTTACAATTAACGTGGTCAATAGAGACGACAAGAAAGTTAAGGATAAAAAGAACTATTACACTTATGTTTCATAAAACAAATTTTGGAGATACAGTGTGAATCCATGTAGAATTGAACAAGAAGTACAGCTTCGACAGGTTCCTACAAATATAGCAGATTTTTATGATAATCGTGTTAGAAAATGAAAGTATTGTACAAGCCATGTAGAAAGCTAATGTGAAGAAGTTCCAGAAAGATTGAAGCTTTTGAGTAGATTGAACTGCTCCTCAAAGAGTATGGACAAGTCGAGTGTTTAATGGTTTTGGCAAGCTGTTGAAGAAATAGTTATTGACGATGGTATTTTAAATTCTTCTCCAGCAACCAATGTGTGTGTGTATATTTGTGAAGGCACTTCTCCCTGATGACAAGCTTGGCAGCAGAATCATCGCCCATTATCTGGATGGTTGCCGAGAAAAGTTTTTATGAAGATGGAAGCTGAATAAATTGAATAAGTTAATCGGAGAGAAATGAAAAGGTTATTTAACTGAGAAAAGCAGTCGCTGAACAGGTTATACAAGTTTTACTAATAGAACAAGCATTTTAATAGTCAACAATACAAAGATGTAAACCAACTTCTAACTGCAAATTAATGTTTCAAGAGTTGTGAAGAACTTGTCTCCTTCCTACAATTTTTATCTCAATATTGATTCTATCCAACTTAATTTACACCTACTAAATACCCTTCGACACTTTATCTTTCAAAGACTATCCTTCATCTACTTTATCTACCAAGTAGGTGGAGAAGGTATTCCATGCCCGCCTCGGTAGCGTAGATGGTAGCATGTCTGCCTCACGTTCAACAGGTCTCGAGTTCGAATCTTGGTCAGGGTGAGTTACCTGGATGTTTTTCCGGGGTTTTTCCTTATCCTGAAAGACGAATGTCAGGTAACTCTAAGCTCCATGGACCCTGGACACATTTGAGCATCATTTCACACATTTCATTCACCGTCCAGTATGACTTAACGTTGTAGGAGGTAAAATTGCATTAAAAAATGCATTCCAGTTAAAAATTGGACATTGAGATTCCAAATGATTTTGGAACCAAGTAGATAGAAGAATAAGCGATTATAAGACTAGTTTGTACAATAGTTAATTCTAAAAGTAATATGAATGTAAGCATTAGATTTAGTTTGAATTCTTGAGCATGCTATTAGCACTACCAATTCATGATCATGTGAAACATATAGAAGGGACAACCTAGTTGAATGTCCCTTTTGGTTACGTTTTCACCATTATCAAAGCTGGGTTTCAGAACGGAACATATTTTGCAGACCAAATCAATTAACAATTCCATTAAGCGCTTTAAACGTGTTTCAGAGTCAGTTATTGGATTCTTTTATGGTTTTCCATTTCACCCGTTACGCCTGCTTTGATTATAATTTTCGTAAATGTTTTGCTCAAAGGCTGCCTAATCACTAAGGCCAGGGGGTTAGAACATTCTAGTTATTTGTGTACAGAGTGCACATTGGTGAGTTAGTGAACCTCTTGAGGTCTTGCAGCATAGGCTACGGCAGGCAGATGGGGAAAACAAATCATGCTTTAAGGGAGGAAATAAACAGTCATAATAGATGTATGTTTGCGAGATCTCAGCAAATATTTCCTCCTGGAAACTCGAAAATCGCTGCTTCAAGCAGTTTCTAGAGGAGAAAAAAAAATATTTTCCTCATTAGAATAATACAGCTGTCCTAGTTTTCGCTTATGAAAGAGAAACCACAAAAAACCCATGGGTGCATGAATGTGAACTCGGAAGCTTCCTAATGCCAGTGTCACAGGTCATCCGTGTGCTATCTCGCTGGTAGTAGATCACTAATCTACCTGTTTAATTGAGAGTTACTAACTTTTTACTTTCGCTACTACCTATGTACCAGTAGAAGCATTCCATTCCTCTTAAACATTGGATATCGACTCACTGAATCTAAAAACAAAGCTTCTTTAGGAAAGGGTCCTATGTACGTGCAAGTGTCTTATTCTTAAACACCATACTTTAAAAACGAAAGTCAGTTTGGCACCACTTGTTGTGCAAGTTCTCTTAATTTCATTTTCATATCAATGGATAAATCACTTGTTAAATTTATGGAATTCAAATGTATAGCTTAAATTTTCTGGAAATTGCAGGTGCAGCCCTTTTCATTTTGGACGACTTACTTAACCGTAACAGATAGACAAAATCTTATTCGTTATCTTGTTAAAGAACAGATTCTGCGTCAATTTTTGTGTCAAGTTAACCATTTCTGAGATATTCGTTGTTTCTGTTTTGAATTGTTCAATACTTATACATTTCTCAAGTGGGTAGTTCCTATTGATTTTTTCTGTTAGAATTAAATTTCAGCGGCATCACATAGCGATAAGCTCTTAAAAGATTTAAAGGCTACTGAATGTCTCAACTATAGAACATGTACAATAAAATGATTTGTATAAATATTTATTTCTGCTAAACTGTATTAAACTCTTACAAGAAATGTTTATTGTAGAAAAATAATGTAAATGTTAAGATAGGATAGGACAGAATTCTACGGAGGGGATTGGATATGTCGACCAGTCTTGATCTATTGTACCTGTGCCCTATGCCCTAAATTGGGTATCCCCAGGAGGAAGGATGAGGCGAGAGGAGACATGATGATGTGTATAAGGGTGCCCAACTGCAGTGGTTATAAGCGCCCTTTAAAATTTTTTCATGGCAAAAGCCAGGTATAAATGGTTCTAAACTGTATAAAAGTGTAAATAAACTTACAAAAATACATGTACATAAAAAAGTTAGAAATCCAAACCGCAAAAAATTCCCTTCACTAAATTCAAAATCTAACTTAGAAAAAAACCTAAAAACCTTCTCCACTACTTTGACGTAATCCAATAGCATTTCCGCAATGCTGGCTGGCATCTGCAGAGACGTCCTAAGGTGTCGAGAGGAGACAGTGGAAGGTCGTTGCAAGGAGTCACGGCGGTGCAGAGGGCAGGTTCTGTACAGCTTCACCTGTCCTGAAGGAGACCACCAGATGAGAGATGATGTGAAATTATATTGGAGGTGAAATGGAGGACAAAAATTCGGGAAATGTCGTTAACCTACCGAGTATTCGCCTGGGGATCCGGGAAAACCCTCGAAAAAGCCCATGGGTCAGGTAAGTCGGCCATGGGAATCTAACTCTGGCCTTCCGCGAAACCGCGTAAGCCATCCCTCTCTCAATGTGAATGTCATATCAGATATGCTTTTAATACGTGATGAACAATTATTTGAGATGTTAATAGGATATCTTATAGAAAATAACAGTTCTGTATATAAAGGTTCATCCATGTAAAACAACCTTTCAAAGTTGGAAACTCATTTTCTGCTTCAACTTTAAAACCACACACTTTGCGGTAATACGTTTTTTGTTTCTAACACAGCAAAAAACCGCTAGCGGATTTCATTTTAAGCAGCGCTCCTTTTCCGGCGTAAATTTTACACAGTAGTTAGATGACTGGGTGGGTAACGAGAAAAATTATAGTTGGGGGACCGAAATAAAAAAGAACGTTGTACTTCACGAGCAAAAATGAAAATAAAGGCATCTGCCATTATACTTGTTCATAGGACCGTGGACGGTAAAAACTCCTCATCTGGAATAGGGTAATGAAACAGTGCCATAACCGTTCTACTTAGCAACGTAAAACCGCCCCAGACTCAACACCATTTTCTTGGTTAAAGAGCTCATACTGTTAAAAGTAATGCGTTATTTTCTTACAAGATGAAAATACGCGAGTTACGGATTGTGCAATGCTCCCTTAATCACGGTAAACAAATTAAACAAAAGTCTTTACATGACAGGGAAAACAATGGAGAGAGAAATATTTCGATGTACCAATAGTTGCATATGAAATACTCGCTAACTTAAAAAGACTTTTTGTGGAACACTTTAAAAATAACACATTTTTGTTTGAAGATAACATGATTTTTTGTTCAACGTCCTCCATCATATATTGGACGATGAATGAAATGGTGCTCAAATGATTATAAGTTCCATAGAGCTTACAGTTACCTGAATTCAACTTTCAGGATAAGAGAAAACCTCGAGAAAACTTGATCCAAATTATTCGACCTCGCCGAGATTCAAATTCAGGACCTCTACACTAGACGTGGACACAACATGGAACAGAAAATAGAGTATTCTTGAAGGGGGAATCCCAGAGATGTATATTTCAACATAACCGTTTCCATTGTAACTAACTCCCTCCAAAATGGTACTCCTGTTTTTTTACCCACTTATTGATTTCCCAGACTGGACAATGCGCACCATTGGATAACGCTGGGAATTCCAATCAGTGCCTGCTGCTGTTGCAGATTCCTTTGGGCTTCTTCGGAAATCGACATTTTATGGGACGTGCACTGTCCTTTTGCTTTTCAAACGTAGCTATCCTCAATTAACTGTTTTATCTTGTATATATTGCATTTATCCACTTCCATCCCGTCTTGTGTCTCTAGGACCAGATGGGGGGGGGGGCTTGTTAGGAAACTAGGTCTTGCCCTACGGAAAGCCCCACGGAGGATGCCGGGCGCCCTTTAAGGGACAGCTCGGATAACCAGGCCGTCCTGGTTCTCCCGAGCGGAGGTTTAACACGCCACGGTACCTATCCGCTGTGCGGATTTACCCGTGCGGTATAAAGGGTATAGTCATTTGCGCGAGCTTACGTGTCGTTGTGTAAGACGGCGTGGTTGGTCTGTACTAATGCTTCTGGTGCCGGGGTGTGCCTCCGATGAAGGGGGACACTGCCCGTTCCACCTCGCTTTGGGCGGTCGCTAGTGATCCGTCAAGCAGAGGAGGGAACCAGAAGCGAGAGTCCGGATGGAATTTGGTTTGTGAGGTTAAATTTATCCAGGTCGGTCGCACGCTCTTGGGCGCAGCTGCAGGTGTCACCCTTCCAACCGCGACCAAGGTGCTGGCGGTGATTGGGGATGAAGGAGGAGAGGCAGACTTTACCACCCTAGGGCATCCTTGGGGAGGCGGTAGCTCCTCCGTCTCCTGGGGGGACGGTGGTCATATTGACCCAGTGTGTTCACCAGCTGGTTTGGGTGAGGAGTGATCTTGGCATACAACGTGCGCGTTCATTCACGCACGACGTCCTCAACGTAGGGTATGCCAGATTGGGTGTGTAGGAAGTGTGATGGGAACCTGCGGTCGGTACCGTAGATCATTAAAGCCCTGTTCCGCACGGGCTGCAGCCCGGAGGGTGGTATGAGCCACCGAGCACCAGACCTCGCATCCGTACAGGATCAGAGGCGGAACGATCGCACGATACACCCGCAGTTTGAGTTGGATGAGAAGGTCTCACTTATTATTGACAGTGTATAGCGTTCCGAGGGCGGAGGGGCAAGGCGGGACAATGAAAACAGTAACTGCTATTCGAATGTTCTCTTTACCAGATTGATTTTGCTCACTTGTTACGTAGCTTCTTAGTTCCCTTGCCACCGAACGCACTCATATCATGGCCGAGTTGTACTGTGATTGTTTATAACCTGCGACGTCCTGGCGTTAATGCTTGGGAATTCCTTTCCCTTCTAGTAGAAATAAGGGAAAGATTAAAACAGTTCGATATTAGAACTCTCTTATTGAGTCACCTTCTTTTGAAGTATTCTTCTATGGTTTAGGGATAATTCTAACCCTGAGGTCCCAGGTTCAAAATCGGTGCAAGACGAAGTTTTTTAAAATGTTCTTAGTATAGCTTCTATAAGAAGAAACGCAAAACTGCTGGTGCCGTGTTGCGGTGTGCCTACGCCTTATAAAAGAAACTCAAGTCTTATAAAGAGGCATCTGAGCAAACAAAGCAGTCTTTCACACCCAGTATAGAATGGGAGGCCGAGGACTGTGATAGAGGTTAAAAAGTGTCCATAAGTACATCTCAATTTAAGTCAACTTAACTCCTTCTGAACAATTCTCAAAATGTGTAAGCCCATGATTGCATTTTTGTTAGGCATATAATTACGATAGAGTACATCGATAAGCGATGGCGTCGTCACAGGAGATGTAAGAACTTATACAGATTATAGGCGATTACTAATACAAGCCACAGCATGGGCATTACTCACCCTCTTAAGGAAACGGCTTCAGAACGCTTTCAAAAAGCCAAAGAGGAAATCTTACAAGTTTAGCAGTTCCAGTGTCAATTCTATTTTTACCCATCAGCAAAACAGCGAAAAACGGCGAGGTTAAAATTAAATTATTAAACAGACGAAGTGTGAATATCTTTGTTCGAAGGCATTTGTTACCAAAAGTTAAGGTATTGTATTTCCTACCACAGAAACAGTAAAACGCAACATAATTCTCTTTGTAAAATGTATGTAGTTTGAAATAGCAATAAAAGAATTAATCTAATTGACACAATACGTAGAAACAAAGCATATCGATTGCACTATAACCTCACAATTATCGAAACAATTTATTAATAATTGTAAGGTTATAGTGCAATAAGAGTGTTAATGCTACCAAGGTGTAAATGAAGCTAGCTGTCTTCAGTCGGTGGTGTCTGTTGCCTACATTTGGGAGGTTGGGGGGTCAACCTAAGAGATTTTTTTGGGTGTTTTCACGGATTACTAGTCGAATGCTGGGAAGGCTCATTACCAGGGCAAGAACTTTAGACACCGAACCTAATAAGTTTGCTAGGGCTAGACCATAGAATTAGGTTTGTTTACCAAGAACTGAGGGTGAGAGAAGGACGTCCGTGGAACACGCTACACCTGATTCTGACTACAGAGACTCTTGACTAAGCGCGTATATATGAATAACATGAGAAAGTCCCTTAGCTCATTCATTCTCTCTTTTGTGAACAGATACACAGACCTGTTGAAATAGTATTGTTTAAATTTTAATTATAGTTATTAATTTTATTGCAATGTACAACTACGTACATTCGTAAATTCTCAAATTTGAAACAAAGTACTTTTGTCTGACAAATACTTTTGTATTGAGAGAATGCTCTCTCTACATCGCATGATGTGATTTGAGCATACTTGAAACATTTTATATTGTAATCTGTTACTATTTAAACAATATCGCACTTCACAAAGTTTCCAATGCCATGGATTGTTTTGAAGAACACGTTGAAGTTTTTGTTTAACACAATTACTATTAGTATCATCAGGGACTTCGTTTATTTGTTCAGAAACTTTTTCCACTGCCCTTGAAGCAGCATACATTTCAATATTTGAAGTCTCAGCTCAGACCCTCCCTCAGTACGTGACTGGACATCAGGATAGCAATGGATCGCGAGGTTACATAGGTCAGTGTCTCGCAACCTGCAGCCTCCTCCTTCCAATGTTTTGGTATCGAAAGCTCCTGCCTTCCTCATTACACACCGGAATTGTATATCCTTCCATTTTCTTTCACTTCACCGTTCATCCTGTTTGGATATTTCAGGGAGCTGGGTGTCGGAGGTTTAAAGTCCCGGATATTGGACCGGTGCCTACTCAACGTCGTGAGCAAACTGAGTAACTTTCGATAGGTAAGCGACCCTGGCCAAGAAAGCCAACTTTCCGGGGGTGTCGAGATGCTGACTACATCTCCTCCCCGTATCCGTTGGATGATAGTCCACCTCTACTTTGCTTATGTGGACGTGAGGCCGGCAGTCGGGTTGGCTGGCCTTAGCCCTCTATGACTGTCGTAACCTGGGTTGTTGTTAGATGTCAGGAGTTTCGGCGTGTATGGCAGATGCATTGCTTACAGTAAATTCTCGTCCTGGACCTCCAGGGAATATTTAAGTCTACAGGAGGGGGATAGTCCGTTTGACTAGCCACCACTGAGAGAGTTCAAATGTTACAGTTGCTGGATATCCTGCACTCTGCTGTCATGTCCTCAACCCGGTGGTCCTTAGTATCATCTCACCTCATCCGTCCGTCCCGGACGCGTCCTGTAAAGATGGGTAAAATATGAAAAATACTTTAAAAAGTGTAATTATTTGAAAATTAAAACCAATAACAAAAATATTTCGCAAATAGCTAACGTACTCTCACAATATTGTCATATTATTAAAATGGAAATATGGCTTTTCTTTTAAGATTTTGTATATTATCTCTAACGGGTTACCAGTTATTCAACAGTCATTCAAAACATCACGCGCAACTCGTAGACAATCAAAATATACATTTTAATTATCATACAAATATTTTAAACATATGGTTAGCTTTTTTGGGCGATTGAAATAATGAACATCTTGTAATGTAACGAGTAGTACAGAGTGAGAATTTTCCCGTAGATTTTCGTCTCGTATCCTCGAAAAGTGCTGAACTAATTCCAAGTCTGATATTTAACAATTCTTTAATTTTTCTTATACTGCTCAAATACACATTCTGAATGCTGTAAAACGTATAATTACAATAAAATCTACACATCGAATTTTTCTGCTGAGAAATAAAAAGGGTCCCACGCCATCTCTAGTCTTTAATCACTACAGTCTTTTGTCATCCTAGAGGGATTAGAAGATTGATAGTCTTTTGTTGTTGTTCTATAGTGATTGTAGACTTGTAAAATAAAATGTGTTTGGTTGAAGTTAAGAGGAGAAGTTCTCTTCATATTAAACGTTTCAACTCTTCCCTTACTTTAGGTAAACAGTTTCAGGAGGAGATACCACTCGTACTGTACCTCGAAAGCTATGGTGATCCGAAAGTGGTTATTACGGGGCAGGGAAGCTCCATAGGTGATCAGCCAGGGACAAAGGTATTAGCCGGTCAACCGTTACAAGATAGCTGATGGCAAACAAAGACTTAAGCAGGAGTAGCATGCAATTGGCTCGCTCACTGAACAGTATGCAAATGATAAACCATCCCTCGGCTTGCTCATCAACGGAGTAAACAAGAGTTAACTAACACCTTCTGGAAACCTGGAATTACAAATATTACCTGTTACGTATTAGGATAAGGAGTCTATTATACATAAAGGCGTATTTATTAATATGGATCTTGTTTTATGCGACGTCGCTGTGTTATTTGACTGTGAAGTAATACTTAAATGTAATAAATATATAACTGCTTATTAAGTATTAGCGCGTGAAATCTTGTTGTCCACACGGACTTCCTGACTGCTGAGATGTATGCCATCAGGTTATGTGCATTTAATTATAACAAATCTTACAATTTTAATTTGATTAGAATAAGTTAATGATTATATTTTGGTTTCCTTCTGACAACATGTAGTTCACCGTAATCGTGTCGGTAGTTGTACTGATTTAAGAAAATTTAGTGTTATTTTGGTGATCTCTTTTATTTCAGGATCATGACAGTATTGTTGAATTCCTACTCTTTGGATATTATATAAATTTTAGGGCAAGGAAAAGGGTTAAAATGATTAGGAATAGATAAAGGTGGCCATAGTACTGACGTACCAGTTGTTTAAGTTTATAGGACGTTTATCAAAGACAATTAATCCCACGACAGGTTAATGAAACCTATACCCTAAGTGGGAATGGATGTGTGTAGTGTTTACGCCTGCTTTTACTACATGCAGCACCGCAGGCGGTGACACTGATGATGCTTGAAATGAAGATGGAGCATCGGTGGAATGAGATGGTGGGGGAAACCGGACCGCCCTACCGCTTGCTTCCATCACAAATGCACATTCGAACCCGGGTTGTCTTGGTGAGGGTCGAGCGGTCTAACAATCGACCACGGCGCAGCCCCCTAAGTGGGATTTCTGAAGACTGTATGTAAAATGCAGCAGATTATTTAAGTAGCAATAATTACTTTCTCACCTCAGATTAAGGATACCTACCAGGTTACTAAATTAATGAACAATTAAAATGTGTTACAAAATACCGTACCAATGCTGGCAGTGGGAAATAGTTATCTTTAAAATCACTTATAACAAAGAAAATTTCACTTATCTTGAGAAAATGTCAATTTTTCTTATTAGTTGAAGTCGATTTTAGGAACCCTTGTTCGCGTCCTCAGTCAAAAGCATAATTTATTTGAAAATTTATACCATTTGAGTATGCATTGATTAAAAACAAATTTTCAAAGTTTTAAGTTAACAATGGAAACTGTAGTGGTTATCAAGGTGATATAATTTCGTACTTTTTCCAGAAGAGATAAACAGTGCTCTTAATTTAATCTGCAAATACAGCTTCAGTAAACAAGAGTTGACTTGACCTTTTACTTTTAATTCTTGCTCCTGCATTCCAATCTGAATCCAATATTACAAGGGGCATCCAGAAAGTAAGTTCTGTTTCAATTTATCTCCGCTGCAGCGCTGCGATCGCAGTTCCACATATGCGCGGTAGACGCTCTGTATCAAGGAGAAGAAACGTGCGCCATTGTGAGATCGCTGTCAGCCACGTACGCTTTGTTGTGCTTGTTTACAATGTCGGTGTTGACTGAAAATCCCGCCGCTTGTGAAATCATATCTGTGATTCGTTTTCTGAATGCTAGGAAAGTGAAACCAATTGAAATTTATCGGCAAATTTGCGATCTCAAAAGGTGTTGTTTCTTCACGGCAACGCACGACCACACACTACAAATGCGACGAAAAACATCCTACAGGGATTTGGCTGGGAAGTGTTTGACCATTCCCCGTACAGCCCTGACCTCGCTCCTAGCGACTTTCATCTGTTTTTGCATCTCATCTGAGCTGAAAGAAAATGTTTCCAACTGGTTGAAGACACAGGCGGCAAACTTCTATGAAGAAGGTATACAAAAACTTGTGCCTCGCTATGACAAATGCCTGCAAAATTTCGGCAGTTATGTGGAAAAGTAGTTTATGAGTTGTTGAATTTTGTGCAATAAATAATTTTTCTGTATCTGTACACAATTTAATTTTATTACCAAACAGAACTTACTTTCTGGACATACCTCGTACATTACGTGGTCATTATTGATGGTAGATTATCACTGGATCGCTGTGTGTAACATTACTGTTAAGTAACGAGCCGACATTTTATGCAATGCAATGATACTCTTGCAGGTATTCGTATATTATAAGATAAACTACCATGTTTGATATTGATAAACCTATTTATTATCAAATACACGTAATATGATATATACAAATGTAATAATTTGTAACTTAAAACTTCAGTTATCTTATAAGAAATGATGAAACTTTTATTATAAATTGTTCTGGATCGCGATTTCATGGAAATTCTTCCACATCGTCAGCCGGAACCACAAACAAAACAAACACGTAATATGAATTGAATAGTTATCTATAAGCGTTATTATCTACAGATTACTCATATAGCAGAAGGTTGTTTCAGTTCGATTACACGTGGTCTATTTAATTGCTCAAGCAATGAACTAGTTACGAAATTTACTTTATCTAATAGAAGTGAAAGCCCGCCTCGGTAGCGTGGTGGTAGCATGTCTGCCTGACGTTCAACAGATCCCGAGTTCGAACCTCAGTCAGGGTGAGTTACCTGGATAAGGTTTTTCCGGGGTTTTCCCTTATCCTGTAAGACGAATGTCAGGCAACTCTAAGCTCAATGGACCCCGGACTCATTTGAGCATCATTTCATCCATTCCATTCATCGTCCGATATGACAACGTTGGAGGACGTAAAAAAAAGGAAGTGAAAGACAAAGATGTGGTGAGCTGGTGTAGGAATTCGTAAGCAATTGGCGTTAACTTATCTATGCTCGAACGGAACGGGATGGCTCTGGCGGTAGTATCTGTGGTTTGCATTTCAAAGGTTGTTTTCATCCTTTAAAACCGGGGGGGGGGGGGGAGGTCTTAAAGAGTTTCAGGCCTCTCTCAGGGAATGTGTAAGCCCGCAGGAGGTGAGAGCTGTTTGTATGAGCTGCCACCGAAGAGTTTAAGCCTATAGTTCTTAGCAATCCTTCCTCTACTTTCGTGTTTCACCAACCTTGGTATTTTCACACCATCTCTCACTTTCTGGAGACGCTACATCAGTAGCATAGTCACGAAAACTCTTCAATACTAATGTCCCTCTCCGAACCGAATTACAGAGTCACATTTACAATCAAATCATTATGACCAATACAGTTAACAGCGACTGACAGGGAGATAAAAACTAATCTTGAGATAGTTTATTACGTTCAATAACGATTAATATTTATTCCATTCCGTCCTAGCTTTAATGACTAGACATTTCTATGCCTGGTGATGGATAATTCGAGTAGGATAACGATCGACCAGTAGAAACCAAGAATTCTCTCTCATTTTCTTTGGAACAAATGAAATGTGTGGTATTTAACGGCCGCTTTTACTACATACGGCACCGCAGGCGGTGACACTGATGATAATAAGATGAAAATGGAGGAATGTGATAGCGGGGGAAACCGGTGGTACCTGAGAAAACCCGCCCCAGCGCCGTGTTGTCCAACACAAATCTCACATCGCGATCGTCTGGGAGCGAACCTGGGCCGCCTTCGTGAGATCCAAGTGGTCTAACCACAAGATCTAAAACATTAACCATGTAACTGTGATGTATTACCAATGAAATTTTTAAGGAATTGCCGTTTTGAATGAACAATTTTAGGGCAGATGCAGATCTAAAATTGATTTCAGATTAGAAAATAGCGAGTTTTGGTCAGAATTACTCATTTTGGGAAGATCGATTAACTTTAGGACATTTCTCAGTCGCTAAGTGCTAAGTGAACACAGTGCACGTTATATTATTTGCTAACCATTTTGAGAAAGTAATTGAACTGTTGATAATAATCGGACATTGGTGAAAAGATTTAGAGAGAAAGAGAGAGGGATAGTGATAGACAAGATTTCCGCCTTTTTTTCTCGTGAATTTTCAATTTCTTTTGGAATTCAGCAAGCAGACCACAAACATAATTTCATTATGCTTCCTTTTATATTTTAATTTGAAGAAATCAATGAATTGAAACATATTTCACATTTAAATAGAGCATTTGATTAGGAAGTATAATTTAATTATTTTGACTCAGTTTCTTTTATCATTTTCATGAAATATTAAAGTTCTCAAAAATTAAAATACTCACTCTAAGCCTTTGTTTATCACGTTCCGGTTTTACCACATTAACAAATAAACGCTATCCCTATTTATAGGTTATTCAGTAAAACAGTGCATAGGTACAGACCTAACCTTTGAATATTCCGGAATTGATAGTAATGCCAAAGAGTACCTCATAATGACAAGAAGTTTAAACTACCTGATAAGAATATTCCTGTAGAACCTACAAGATGTCTCTGACGTCAGATCTCCAAAGAAAATGATCTTAAAGTGAAAGGAGTGATTCCTCTTTCTACAAACAAAGGTTCTGTGGTGAAAACTTGAGAAAAGTAATCAGGTTCTGTTGGAATTGTGGAGTAGACACAAACGAAAACATTGAGGAAAGGAGTTTGTTCACTAATAGAAAGTTTAAAAGCTAAGAAGGAACAATTTTGTGAAGAATTTGACTCTTCTGATGAAGATAGTCCCTCAATGCCTTTTGCAGCAGTAAGTTTTAAGTGCAAAACACTTATTCCAAATGGAACGAAGCTGTTTCTATTGGTATTGACTAACATAACTAACATTAATATTGTACTGTCATCCAATTCTGTATTATGTTTAAAATGATCGAAAAGTTAGATAATTTATAATCGGTTGCAAAATTTGCACGGAACAGAACAAGGCGAGTTAATGAAAAGAGCGTGTTTCGACGCGGCTCCCACTCATCCATCTCGATTCATTGATTGTGCTCGATAATGTTCCGTGTCCAATCCATGATCAGTCAGTTTGACGATGTGTCAGTGCTCTTGCATCATCTAGTAAGCGGTATTAATTGGTTGAGAGCAAGTACGCAACACCCACGAGGCGAAATAGCCTTCGCACTACCAACAACAAACATCTATTGCAATTACAGTAACCATTTGTCAGATGGCACTAACATAGCTTCTCATACTACAACCCGTGAACTATAATTCAATGGAATACAATTTTTAAAGCATTTCATTGAACACCTATACTTGTACAAACTAAAAAAAGAATATTCCTAAATTAAAAGTAAATAAACCTAGTAAATGTTCGGGAAGGAATTATTTATATTAATATTAGTAGGTCTAATTTTAATTATTTGTTTCTTGCAAAGGAAATCAGATGCAGACGCCTTGTATCAGTTTATTTATCCTCAAGTTTCAGCAAACTTTGCTACTTATAAAATAAACACGTGTATCATAAACAACTATTGTTTTCTTTTGTTAACCAGCAGACCGAGTTTGTCTTAAAGGTATGCAAGTATATGGAGTTTAATTAATACTTAAAAGTAAGGAATACAAAGCTTAAGAGTAACCTAGCTTAATTTTGGTGCAAATTTTCAAAAAATTCAAACATCTGTTTTATACGCAAAATAAAATACTTTGAACCTTTAGCTTCATTACATACCATAACTTTTATTTTCAGAGTCATTTAAAGATTCAGCTCGCCACCATTTAAATACCCAAGGCTTTTCCTAGCTGTTTAAATCACCCAGCTATTTCGGTAATGATTTTTAGAATGAATTGTTATAAAATATATTTGACACCTTAATTTGTTTTCTGAGACAACAAGAATATTGCACAATTTTATACGCCAGTTTCGTGTATTAGTATTTAAATAATTATGGTATTTTAATTTTTTTAATTACGATTTTTATATCTTCGGAATGTTGATTAATTAGAATAAATAAAGAAAAATGTTCTCCAAAGCTGTTGAAAATAATAGTAAATGTTTTGAAAACATTCAGATATAATCTTTATTTGTGATACAAGTGTTAAATCGAGGATTTTATTTTGTGTGTAGGTGCGATTCCAAAACGGGGCAGCAGGCGTCATATACTGGTTTTTAATACAGGTATTTGTTTTACCTTTCTCATGTACATGATATTTATGGGGTTGCGATGTTCATTTATTTCCCTTGCGTAGCATCAATACTGACAACATGACATTTTAGAAAATCACAACATTCTACATACGGGTGGCCATGGTAATAAAAGAAATGATGAAAATAAGGTAAAAAATGTATACAACTTTCTCCAAACTTGCTTTACTTTTGAGAAAACAGAAATGTTGATTGTAGAATTATTACCATTTGAAATCGTTATTCCTTGGGCGGAGAAAATGAGAATTGAATTATTCGTTATGATTTAACTAGCTCATTGCTTTGTTTTGAAATAGTTGACAATGTAGGGAGAATTTTTACTGTAAACTTTTCGTTTTCTATGGAATTTTCTACCTAGCCCTCGGCAACGTCAACGATTTGGTGGCATGTCCGTTAATTGTACTGAAATCTGCACCGGAATCTGCTAAAAGGAAGCCAGACGTTCTTCGGAAGCAATGTATACTATAAATAGCATAAACGAACAATTCGAAGAATATGGTAAGCGTATTAAGATATTTTTACAAATGTATTTATTCCAACTAGTTGAGTGAAGCATTTGTGATCATTATATTTAACTAATAAACGTTGGTGTTTGATGTTTGCTGGTGGTAGTGCTAGATATTTGTGGTAAAATCCAGTATGTGAATGTACGTGGGACATTGGTCTACGTTCGGAATAGTTACAATTAGTAAACTTCCCAAATCCTGAATATTATCTATTGAGAATTTAAGTTATATTTGTCTTGTGGAGTGTGTTTTGTTTCTTGGTAGTAATATATCATGGCAATTGTTTGAGAATAACCTAATCTGTAATCCATTACGAATATTTGTGTTACTGAATTAATAAAACAAATATAGTGAATATTATGGAGTCAGATCGATCGATTCATATCATTTGGTGACCCCGACGTGATGGATTCCACGTGTTTATTCCTGTCCTAGAAGAGAAAAAATTTGAAATACAATAGTGCGTGGTACCGCGTTGGTATTTATTCCAAGATGAGAAGGAATAAAATATTACTGAAGTTAATATTAATAATATTATCACTATGGAAAAAACTGAAGAAAGGTAGGATGACTGTGAGAACATGCTTCACAAAGAAGATAAACGACATAAATGGAATTCTCGCAACAGGTATGCCTCCCAGTTTTAATGATGTACTTACGTCTAATTTTACTCATTTAGAGACATTAATATCGGCACTTCATGAATTAGATAACAAAATAATGGATGTACTTTTATATAGCAGTGATGTTATGACTGAAATTGTATCGGAAAAAGAATCTTCTGAGAAGTACAACGGCGAATTTGAAGTTATAAGGGTGCAAGATGCCCCAGAGGTCAGATAGTTCTTTAGGTGACGTAGATGAAGATACCTCATATCATAATCACGATAGAAAACGAACTTATAAACTTGCTAAGATTTGAAATTAAGAAATTTAGCGCTGAGTGGTGAAGCTTTTGGTTACAATTTCGGAAGATTCACGAAGAATGTAGTTTACACGATAGTGACAAGTTCCAGTATTTACTTCAGGTTATGGAAACAGGAACCTAACTTCACCAAATTGTGCTCAGTGATCCACAGATGTCAGAAAATTACCCGAAGGTCATTCAAGCTCTGCAAGAACGATTCGGAAGAGCGGATCTTCTATTGCAGGTGTACATAAGAGAAATACTGAAGTTAGTGATCTCAAATGCGACACAAGAGGACACACTTCAATTACCCACTTTGTTAATTAAGTTAGTCTCACATTTCATAGTACACATCTGTAGGATAACAGGTAGAGTTATTATTATCAGCCATCTACAAGACGTTCCAGAGCTACAACTAACACGAGCAAACATTCCCTGGAGTAGTCAGGCCCAATATCTAGGGGTACTACTGGACATGCGCCTTACTTGGAAGGCCCACATTCTATCTGTTGCTTCCAAAGTTGCAAAACGCATGGGCATGCTGTATCCGCTCTACAATACAAAGTCGCCTATGAATCTCAGAAACAAGATACTCATTTACCAACATATACTGAGACCTGCTATAACATACGCATGTCAAATCTGGGGTGCTGCAGCATCCTCACACTTATATAAACTCCAGGTCCTGCAAAATCGATGTCTAAGGATAGCTACAGGTGCGGAATGGTATATCCCCAATGCCAATATTCACAATGACCTCTCATTTCCCAATCTAACCACCTACATTCTAAACCTTTCTCAAAAGTTTTATTCTGAATTACCATCCGGTTTCAACCACCTCATCAGGGGTCTGGGGGAGTATGATATAGACCCCGGGGCTACCTATGAACATCCAAGAATCTCCCTGGGCATCCCATAAATCTATCATCCTCATAACTTTCTACCTCTTCTCTTCCCAATTACACATTTAAACAAAATAAAAGCCAACCGTCTACCCACCGCCCGATGACTTATTCCCCATAAAATGCCAGTAAGGGACAGTGTCCCGGGATGGCAATAAGTCGAAGCCCCCTGTTCCATGGAGCAGGGTTCACCTTCAAAGACACCCCCGTGCTGTGATCTTCTGTAGTAAGCCTCATGAAAGTGATAAATGTTATATTACCAGGGAATCAGTATAGAAGAACGGAGATCGAAAATGAAAGAAAAGGATCGCTGCTATTTGTGTACAGAACCTAACCATTTAGCCAAGAACTTCAAGCCTTCTGTTTACTGCTTACTCTGCGGAAATAGGCACATTTAAGTTGTGTCCCTATCTTTCACGAGCTGAGAAGAATGCTACACATATAAGGTTTTGCAACTTATCTATAGAAAACTTCAAAATATTCGGTTTTGGTATTTAGCACTTGAAATTAGTTTTTTATTTTTCTAAAATGATTAAGTGGATATATCTGTTTGTTTACAGCGATGAAAGCGGCCATATTAATACAGAGGTGGTACAGGAGATACCTGGCAAGGATGGAGGTGAGACGACGGTATACATGGACCATTTTCCAGAGCATCGAATACGCTGGAGAACAAGATCAGTTGAAGGTAAGTGTAACCTACGTCAATTAATATGCTGGAACAACAGAAACCATAACATTTAAAGACAGTAAACAGTTTATAATATTTATTTTATAAATACTCAGACCTTTCCATTTGAAGAAAAAATCAACGGAGCCAAAAATGGTTATTTTACAATATATTATGATTTCCTAGCTTTAATTACTGCGGTTTTTGTTCTTAGTGCTCTTTGAGTTTCAACGCGTGACCAGTTAAATGCCGAAGAGCACACGGCTTATAGGTCTGTATTTACTTACATGTGTTTTACTCCACTTTTATTAAAATTTTGCAGATCAAAATATACCAATATTGTTGAAATTTTCAGCAGAAACTCAGTAACAATGAGGTTAAAATGCTAGCTTACGGTTTTGTTAAACTTACGGCGTCGTTAATTCAACGCTAAGGTTAAATTAACACAAATATTTTTAAGCTTTGAAGAAGAGTGAAAATAATTTGCTATGTTAATTTTTTGCATTAATATTGAAGTATTTAGTAGTATTTAATGTTTTTATTATAACAGTTCCTTCAAGTTTTGAAACTCTTGACTGATTAGCGCAATAAAAGTAAAATAATATTTTTTTCCTTAAATGATCAAAGATATCCGCAGGTCAACACATGAGACGAAGTTTTGAAAACATTTATAGGAAAATGGTAAGATTTGCAAATTTTGTTTGTATTTTTAATTCAAGCCACCCCTACACTATATTGCATGATTCTACGTCGCATTCGAGCGTATGAAATTTTTGTTAATAGCATTGAAAGAAATAATTGTAAAAATTGGGGATACTAGGCCTAAAATTTGAATGATTTATTGTAAATATTTATCTGCCTCATCATTTATATATAACTTTATTAAAATTAGAACTTATTGTTTCAACATTTTGTGGTTTCAAGCTAAGAAAGAACTTGGACACTCACAAAGTTGTAGCTTAGTTTAAACCTTAGTGTTTTCTGAACTAACGGATGGAGAACTGAATCTGAAGCTTTGAAGAAAAGGGCTCCTTCAAGAAGATACAAACTTACTGTTTAGAAAGAAAGGTAAATTACGCTTATAAATGGTTTCTTCTTTCCAAACTATTCTTAAACGACAATGTAATTTTTAGTTTTCAATGTTTTCCAGTGTTCTCCTGTGGTTGTGCACATGTAATTAATGATATAACTGAATAGGTTTTCGCAACTAATCTAATTAAAACTTGTTCTTCGTCCTCGTCTATGCAAGAAGCCCTCCGGTCGTTCTGGCTTCTGGGTCATTTCAGTTCCTTCTCCACGAGAGTCATTATTATAAGACCATTTCCGAAATACAAACTTCATTGTAGATGCTGTCTCCAATTTTTCTATTTTGTAAGATTTTATCATATTTTATACAAATATTTATTTCTGCCTCTATTTGTTCATTTGGCATTCTGTCCGTTCTGGTAGCTATATCGTCTAGAATGCTCCTGGAAAAGCAGTTTGGATTCAGTTTTAATTCTTTTTTCTTGCACATTTATGTTTTACCCTATATAAAACAGTTTGCACGACCACCACTTTATAATATGTTGCGAGGTCTTTAGTGCATTTTTAAAGTTTCTTATTGTTGCATGCATCTCGTAATTCTACGAGATATGAAGATTATTGTGAGTAGTTAAGGGTTGTATTTTTTATACTGTCTTATTTATTACGATTAAACTCTTAGACGGTTTATTTTCTTTTGTCTACTGAGGCATCTAATTTTTATTTTTCACATATTTGATACAGTTTAACTTGGGGATTTTTATACTGTCTGCTAAAATTGAGATATGCATATGGGATAATTTAGTAGGTCTAATGTCTTCTGAAGTTACGTTCTCAAATGGCCTCGTGCACGTAAGTATTGAAAAATAAACATCACCCTTGCATACTTCTTAGACTACATAGTAAAATTTAATTTATTTTTTGCATCTTTGTAAATCATTTTTTGGGCCATATTAGATATGAACCTTAGAAATTTTATTCTAGAGTATAACATTTATTTCTTCTCAAAGATCTTCCAACCATGTCCTCCTGGGTTTTCCACAGATCATCTTCCTATTCGGCTATAGATATATCCTTATTTTCTTTTCCACTTCTGAGTTGTCCATTGCTCTAAAAGCTGTTTACATTTTCACGTGTAATTTCTCAGTTTATCATTAATATTAAAGTGTTAAATTATTGACATATCTTAATTTTTATGTGACAAAGTACGAACTTCTTAGAATTCTATAATAATTTTCATTTCGGATGCCTGTGGATTTTTTATCCTTACCTTTTGTTGCTGTTCATAGTACACATCTGTAGGATAACAGGTAGAGTTATTATTTTCAGCTTTGTAGCTCTTCTTGCTTTATTTCTTAGAACAGCGTTAATAATGCCACAAATACTTACAAAACTTTAATAAAGAGCGCTACATTCATATTAAAGTTAATATAGTTTTATAAATAGCTGAAATGGCTGCTTCGTTCATTGACATTTTTCTCCTCTTCTTATCGGTCCCTTTCATTCTAAAAATAAAATTTTAATTTTTATAAATACCAATATTAAAAGATAAAACTACTTCAATAACAGCTTAATTATTCATGTACAATTGAATTTATATAATCCATAATGCTAGGTGAAACAGTCGCGCCTTATTTTTTGGAAGATAGGCCACAAACGGCGTGTGTGCCTTAGTCCAGTTTTGCGCTTACTATACTGTATTGCTTGAGGTTCTTATAAAGAGGAATGAGCGAAATTCACAGCAATAGCGGCTTAAGGGACAAAACGTACTGCTCGCTGAACTACACCTCAAAACATACGACTCCTTTACTGAGAGCGAATTCCGATTACCAGACGGTTTTACAAACATTTTATTAGAGTATACATGGTAATGTAATTCAGTAAACGCCTCGGAAAAACTGGACCTATCATGAGTACACTAACAATGTCAGCTAAAAAGAAAATGGCGGATTCTTGTACTTAGAGCAGGGGTTGGCTGCCAAAAATTAGGAAAATATTAGAGATACGCCTCATCCATCATGGATCCGTACGGTCAAAACGGACATATTAAGCAACGATTTATTTACATTTTTGCTAAAACTACATCTCGTGCAACTCAATTAACACGCAAAAGAGATTTTTTTTCATTTATGTAATCTTAAAACATCCAGCAAATGATCAAAAGTGTCTTAAAAGGCTAAATGAAGCACGAGAACTCGCGAGGTGCCAAAGGTATAGCGCCAGGCATACAAGTCGTACTACTGAACCTAGAACGTGCTTTCAGGCAAGTCTTGAAATAGCTCAGTGGTATTATGACGTCTCCTGCACCCTAAATCCCAATGACACAGGTTCGAGTCTCAGCATTGTAAAAACTTTTTTTTTTTTGTTTATCAAAACTTGGAAACCTAATTCAGAATAATTTAATTATAACGTCTCTTGAGGGCGTGCATTACCCAAGAAGGTCATCAGTCCAAGCACTTGCTTCACTAGATGAGTCATGTTCACGGAATAGAGAAAGGGGTCATTCCAGCGCCAAAAAGAAACATACCAATTTGAAACGACATTTTAAATAGCACAATAATTGTATGTCTGCAGAATTGTGTTTTAACTTCCATGTTAAATTCTGATACTGTAATTTTTGTGTTCAAATGTGTATATATGATCTTATTTCAATTGCATCACCTATAGGTGTGTTGAAACAACTACCTATTTGTAGTTCACCAGTAAAGAAACATCAGAAAATGCCATAAAATACAAATAAAACAAAAATAAAAATGACAGTTTTCAGAATAATTTCAAATTGTATTACCTACACGGTAAAATAGACTATTATAGCTATGGAGTGGAATCGAACCATTGTCACAGCAGACAGATGAGATTGTAGTTCTGTGCTCGACCCAAATGAGATAAACATTCCGTCTAACATATAATGTTCGCTGGTTCCAGTGAATATTTGCAGAGGTCCAAACGTAAGCTAATCACGAATATATTACAGGCGATGCGATAAAAATTATATTAGTACTTATTTAATCGAGTGTTTACATGCATGTTAAATGCGCGGGTAATAGGGTCGATGTTTTCATGTTGGAGTATAAAACGCGGATTGCATAAAACTCGAGAATAAGTGGCAGCTAACTCACCTGGTATATATATCGCCGAATATGCCAGTAAATACAACTAAAAAGAAACATTGAAGCTCCTTTGGGGGCAAATATCTTTTAGAGGAGCTACAGTAATATTAAGTTACTATTCGCAATGACTTAGAAATGTCATTTATCTTTGCCTTTTGATATGTTCCTATTATATTCCACAATCGGATGAAGCTTTATATTGAAATATTATAAGGAAAATTCACTTTCTTGATAATAGAAACTTCGTCTCCATATAGAATTACGATCAAGTGTTTGTCACAGGACTTTTTAAAATCAGGACTTACTAATTTTATAATTTTCTAAATAGACATCAGTATAATTAACACAAGTTTCTTCCGGGATTAGAAGCCGTGGTCTGCTGTAGTTTAATTATGACTCCGGCTGTGAAAGCTTCCGAGGACATCAGCATAAACATTAAAAATAGTGGATGAAAAAATTGTACCGTTGTCGGACACTTTCTGGGAGAGTTAAAGTTGATGGAATTAACGACGACCCCGTTTTTCTTCAGCATATCCTAGTAAGGTTAGTGCTACATTGCAACATTGCGGCGTCGGGGAAGTACAGAACACTTTGCATATTAAACTCTCTTGACTCGAGACGGAAGCGCTCGTTATCTTTGTTGAAAAGCTTCGTTCCTGAATTAATGGAGACATTCTCTCCCTTACATTCTTTCTTGCGTTGTTGTAAAGGAAATACTTGAGGAGACAATACAGTTTTATCTTCCCCTAGGGAGTGGGCCACCGCACCCACATATTTGCCTCCGTGCAGTGCACAATCAATATGACTGGCAGGCGGTTCCCAAACTGGTACTTTGACTACATTAACAGCTGAGGATACCCATCTATAACATTTGTAAATTTCGAAAATCTGCAGTTTCAGCTCAACTGATCTGAAATTTTAATGCAGCCATCAGGATTTAATGTACACCAAATTTCATGCATCTTTTAAATTAGTTTCAAAGCTATTAATTTTTAACTGCTATTTTTACTGTTCTTTTTACTGTAATCTAAATCTGATCCACGGGAAGTAAATGTTTTTTGTTAAAGTTTGCGGTTGTCGGGTTATCTTGAAGGTCCCTCGCTCCGTCGGGCTTCGAAGCGAAGGTCCGTTGCTTTCGTCGTACTCGTCGATGTTGTGGCTGACGAGGCGCTATTATCTCAGGTTCCGCCTCGACGAGTATCTATATCACTACTTAAACTATGGAGTAGGTGTCGTAGTTGGACTAGGAATTTGGGTTTTTCTTTGGGTTCTAGAGCATGAAAGTCGTCTACCCTTGTCTTTTGGTGTCGAGCTACTCGGATGTCTGCAGGTTTTAGTAATTTAGGCAGCACTCGCGGAATGTTCTCATAACTATATATGCTCGATGCTTTAAAATATTTATCTTAATTTGAGGGCACTTTAAATATCGGCAGATAACCTCGCGCTTCACTGAATGTAACTTCCTTAACGTTGCTTGATGCTACTACGGCATAACACTTCCCACTACCCCAGACTTCACAAGACTGCCCCTATTTCTCCTCCAACACTGCCCTGAGAAACGATCAATTCCTTTCTTTGGCTATACAAAAGGAAGGTCAATAATCCTTATGGCCAAGCTAAGGGGTAAGCAACAGCGGAAGTTGTCCCATTACTTGCGCTGAAACCTAGCAGACATCTCTGGGAAACTACGCCTATGTATTTTACTGGATAGAATTTTCAAGGTTTACACCATTTTATACATAATTTATATATGTGACATCTTCATACAACTATTATAAAAATCATAGATATTTGCTATTGAGGTAACTGTTTACATAATTATTAATAACTCTCAAATCAGTAACATCCACTAGATTTATTTTATATTAGAAGGAAATATCGGCACATGGTTGAATTCTTTAATAATAATTGCTGTGATTACAATTTATTTATTGTAATACTTTTCTGTAAAATATTACATTCAATTTTTATGTGGTTAAAACTTGGTACATAACGAGAAATATCGTATCCTAACATCACGGCTAACCGTGCAAAGAAATACTTCATCTCATCATTCTTAATCCTGTTATTCGTAAGCAGGTATACAAGCTTAATTCATTTATACCAAAAAGTAAAACTTCATTTGAAAATGGAGATGAAATATCCACAATTTAAAATATGTAACACTAAAATAAGAGTTTATATGCTTGTGCTGTTTACAAAATATTTAGTTCATATAAAGACCGCCCTATGATAATTTTCTGCTCCTCTACAGCTAATTTAGAACTAAGATCCTTCTTAAAACTTTGTTGTTAGCAAAACTTGCCATGTCATTCTTTAAAAAGTCACATTGTTGCATATGACTGAAGTATTAGTTCCGCAGTACATAACTTTAATATTCACATTTACGAATTTCTGTAATGTTGGTCTTTTATCACAGATGGGTAGATAAACCTTAAGAGAGTAGAATGATGAAATTGATGTCTGATATTTATATTGCATCCTTTCTTTTGAAATGCTGAGAACGGATGACAAGTGGATCCTTTATTAATCCTTTTTGCAGCCATCGGAAGACTTTCCACGGAAGCACAGAAAAACAAACAAAAGACTGTCCGTGCTTCCATCCCTGCTCATTTCTCATCCTTGGTATTTCTTTTGCTTTACAGCTTTACAACTTTTTCAACGCGCTGTTGACCCACATACCCGAGACAGGCGACAAACCCTCAGGGTCCGATGTCACATCCAAATCTTCCTCTACAGGTAAGTGCTGACATGTAATGTTTTCCTGCCTTCGACACTGCTATCCGTCTCCAGCATGTTGATTTTTCCTGAAACTAATGCTATCGGCTGCTATAGTTGTGAACTATCAGATTTTTTCTCGGGGTTTGCCTGAAGTGTAAACATAGATAACACCAGTTAAGTATGTAAAAAACCTGAAGCTGCTGACAGTGAAGTAAACTAAGTATTAAGAATAACTAAACACTATAGCAACACAACTTCACTATTAAATACAAAGATAAGTAATAGTAAATTTGTGTTGCTGCAGTGTTTAGCTATTCTGAACACCAGTTAACCGTTTTAGACTCGAATTATTTTGGGTACTTATGCCAGTATTACTCTAATTCGAAACTGATTTTCTTGACGCCATCTGGGACAGTTTCAAGAAACTGACTTGAATAGCCATGATTGTTACGGCGACACGTAGTGCACCGGCCATGCACTCAAAATCAGGAGGTCGCGGGTTCGAGTCTCCGCAAACGGTAAGGAATGTGGGAAGGCCCAAGTGAAATATTTGGTGTGACGGCACGCTTGGATGTTGACGGGATATCACTTGACTGCGGTTGCATGGATTTTGCTCCTTCTCTTTAAAAAAAGTAGAATGTAAATAGAGGAAAAATATAATTCAGAACATCTAAAAGTATATATTTAATTCGATAAGGACACTATAAGAAGAATGTAGCAGAAAAACCGTTGAAACGACAACAAATAAGAGAAAAGCTAATGTCCATTGCAATGGACGCCGGGAGTGATACATTTAACGGAGTCTAATAAATGAACTATTTGAAGTGAGTTGCTAACAGTTTGAGGATATTCTGAATATGATCACGAAAAGCTGTAATTACTGAAACATTATATCTGCTAACTTCTGCTGTATTAATGCTTCATGATTTAAAATAACTGTCTACGTAAGTATTGAGTCGCAGAAGAGTTAAGCGGGCAGTTCTCTTGCAGCTAGCTGTGTATAACCTGAGCGCGGTCTTTTTTTCGCAACATGCTCCCAATTATAGATCACAGTGAAATATTTCTGTAGGACACTACATTACACTGCTATATTTGAGGCTTTTTGTTCGCATTTGAAACGCTACTATTACTCTGTGAGTTGCTACACTCTCTATATTTCATTCCCTTGTTTAGGGGCCCTGCCCTCTTCACTATCGTGGCTCCTTAAGATGGTCAACCTCTGTCTCCTGTCGCCTCATCCTTCCTCCCGGGGTACCTCATAGGTACAATAGGCAGGTTTGGGCAGCCACCAACCTTTTACGTCGAATTCGTAGGACGTTGGTAGACCCCTTAGAAAGATTCATTGAGCGCATTTATATTTTCTTTTCAGGATCATAACAATACATCTAAAATTAATCACCAATAACGATATTTGAAATCAAATTTGTAGCGCTATCTTGGAATTGTTCGAGTCTTTCTGCACAAATCAATGCACTGTTAATTTTGACTAGCAGCAAGTTTATCTGGAAACCATACAAAAAGAACATTTTCTCACGTCTAAGTCTTCCTCTTCCTTTCATGGATTAGGACATTGGTCTGTTCTGGTCTCACTTCCACCTTAACATTGGTTTTTCTATCGACCATCTTCCTTTTGGTTTGTATTCTAGCACCCTTTTTGGTAACCCGCTTGAATCTAGTCTTCTTAAATGGTCTTTCCATTTCCGTTTATTACTCTCTGACATCTCCTATTGCCTAATCTATAAAACTTATTTCTTCATTAATTAATCTATCCGATTTAGTTATTACCTTAGCTGCTTTCAAATTACATCTCAGTTGCTTCAATGTCACATTCACTTTTCTGTTTTAAAACCAACTTTCACTTTCATATGAAATTACTGGGACAGCCATAACTTTATACAATTTTTAAAGTATTTTTAAAGTTCTTTTGAATAGTGCTATATATATGTTGGTACTTGCGAGTGTTATTGTGTAAATAAATGTAAGTGTTAGTGTAACCGAGCCGGATGGCTCAAGCGGTTTGGTCTGTGAACTGCATTCAGGAGGGTCGGGTTCAATTCCCGTGGCTGACCTACCTGACACATGGGTTTTTTCGGGAGCTTTCCTGGATCATTAGGTGAATGCTAGGTAGGTCAATTACCTCCCCGAATATCCTGTCCCTCCATTTCATCTCCATTATCATTTCACATCATCTCTCATCTGGAGGTCTCTTTCAGTGTAGAAGTCTCGGCGTTGCATGGCAGGATGACATGCTTTGAGTCAAACTTCCTCCTCCGATAGGACGTCTCTCTGGTGGGCAGCCCCACTCTGGGTCTGGAGACCGGGAAAACCTCCGAAATGAGGTAGGTCGGCCACGGGAATGGAACCCGGAGCTCCCGAATACGGGCCACAGTCGAAACCGCTTGAGCCACCGCGCTCGGTCACATAGGCTCCCCTTAAGCGTTTCATAGTGTCCCTTCAATGTTTAAATATTTGAATGCCTATATACTGAGATTAATATCAGCAGCGTTCCATTCTTTCACTTATTTTGGTACACTCGCACACACAGGCACTGGATGTACATTGTTTGACAGTTCTGTCAGCTCTAATACAAAGATAGTATGCACGTCAATACATATTTTTTCGTTATGAACTGACCAGAACGAATGTTGGCTGACACCCCCAGTTGGAGTATGTTTCTGTCTGTCACGCAACATTTCCTCTTGGCGCTGATGTGGGCCAACGTAGGTCACTTTTATTGCATTTCTGTATTTTTTATACAGAAGACATAAAATTACTCAGATTAGTTAATAAAATTTATGCAACGTTTATGAGCAACAGATTTTCCCCCTATTTATATACCATCTTCAATCCCTTATGTTATATCCAATGCAACAGTTGCTCATTGACAACGATGTTCACTTGTTTTACTTGTGTACTGGAAATAATAAATCAGAAATGTAAGCTTTGTTTCCGATGGAAGACAGCTACTGCAGAGTGTACGTATATGTTCTCAAAAAGTATGAGCAAAATGTGATCCCAAGGAGCCTATATAAAGAAAGAAGAGCACAACAGGGATACTTTTTTGGTTAACAGAATCGGTGGAAGAATTAATTTAGCTCAAAATTACCACTTGTAAATCATAGAATAAAGGATACACAAGTGCAAGAGACGTGCGCATGTAGACTTAATGCCCGCTTTGGTAGCGTAGATGGTAGCGTGTCTGCCTCACGTACAAGAGGTCCCGAGTTCGAATCTCGGTCAGGGTGAGTTACCTGGATAAGGTTTTCTCCGGGGTTTTCCCTTATCCTGAAAGACGAATGTCGGGTAACTCTAAGCTCCATGGACCCCGGGCGCATTGAGCATCATTTCACCCATTTCATTCATCGTCCGATATGACTAAATGTTGGAGGACATAAATTAAAAACAAAGTAGATTTAATAATAGGCAGAAGGCAAATTAACACAAGATCTGGCGTTACATTATGGATTTAGATGCATATTTAGTTGTGGTTTCAGAATTATTAACGGGTCGGATACCTAGTTTTATAAAGAAAAAAAAAAAAAGACAGGTAAATAATGTTATATAGAAAAGTCATAAATAAATTTGGCTTCCAGTCAATATCTAGGCAATCTAACTTCTGTCGTGAGGTCCTTCTAGTATTCATTCTTAAAGAGCACCATTATCTCAAGGTGTCCCGGGATGTCAGTTATCTTAACAATTACGCTCCCTAATTACATAATAGAAGGTTCAGTTGTAAAACATATGAGGGCGAGAAAAGAAAGAGACAGGCATACTTTAACGGAACGCTCTTGGGTTGCTGGTTGGTGGAGCAAAATCCATGGATGTTTATAGAGGAGGTTCTCTACCTCACCAGTATCCATGATAGATGTACTAATCTCTGTAAAGTTTTGTCTCCCGAATCCGCGAAGATCTCCGGGTCCCGGGATATCATATTTTTTGCACAGTTTTACATTTCTGACATATTCCTTGTATTTTACACTTTAAAATGCCTTTCTCAAATGAGAAATCTTTATTCGGTTTTATCGCTCTTTATATCCTGGTAATGTAAAGATAACTTAATTCCAAAGCCACAACATAACGAGCAGCTCTTTAAACCATTTGATTATCGCTTGAAGCCTCCTGTAAATTCCACTGTACTATAAGGAAATACGTAATAAAACAAGCTCTAGATATTCATTCCCGATTAATATAAGGTTCAGTAAAATGCAATATTATTAAAATAGTTTAAAGAAAGAATCATCAATGTCATAATACATACGAGGGTGGTCTGAAAAGTTTCCGAACTAATAAATATACAAGACATTTTTTTTCTTCAGAATTTTTAATTTTTCAACATGGTGTCCTTGTAACTCTAGACATTTCTCCCATATCGGTAACCGTCCAAATAGTACTCGGCATTTTTCTCTGTAAAATAATTGTTCACAAAAGTGATTGCCTTTTCACTTGACGAAAATCTGTCCTTCGAGCTCAATTTTCAAATGAGGGAACAAAAAGAAGTCACTTGGAGCTAGATGTGGTGAGTAAGGCAGTTCAAACCGAAATTCGCGAATTTTCGCCATTGCAACCGCTGAGGTGTGAGAAGGTGCGTTATCTTGATTAAACAGGATTTTATTTTTCTGCAAATTTGGCTGTTTTTCCTCAAGTTCTGCCTTCAGCTTGTCATGTAATGATCCGTAGAATGATGCGAAGTATGCTCCTGTAATGGGCTTTCCTTTTTGAATATAATCGATTAAAATAATTCCATGACTCCCAAAAACAGTCGCCATCACTTTCCCAGCCGAAAAAAAAACAGTTTTTGCCTTTTCTTGAGCCGATTTCCCCTTTGCAGTCCACTGTTTGGACTGGATTTTTGTTTTGGGCGTATACTGGTGTATCCAAGTTTCATCTACAGTAATTAATCGCTGCCAAAATTCGGATTTATTGCGCCTAAACCGCGCCAACAGAGCGTTGGAAATGTTCATTCGAACACGTTTTTGGTCTAACGTGTACAAACGCGGCACTCAACGCGTGGACAGCTTTCTCATGCCTAAATGTTCATTTAATAATGCGATAAAGACGTTCTTTTGACATGTTCATACCTATTCTATCTCTCTCACTTTAATTCAGTAGTCGCCTAGCTCCATTTGGTGAACTTTGGTGATGTTTTTGTCGGTAGTTGCAGTTTTGGACGTCCCGAACGTTTATCGTCTCACAGGCTCTTACAGCCACGTTTAAATTCAGCTGCCAAAAATTTCAGTGTGATAAATGATGGTGCAGAGTCCCCATACAGAGAATCCAACTCATTTTTGATTTGCGTAGGCGTATTGGCTTTCTAAAACAAATATTTAATGGCAGCTCGATACTCGGTTTTGTCCATTTTCATAAAAACACTCACATCAACTCACTCAAACGACTGTTACATAACAACTGAGCGTCTAAACTTTGGCTGAAACTTTGGTGAGCAACTGTCAACAGATGAAAATCGAAAATTAAGCTTTTTTTATCTACTAGTGCTGCCATCTTCATGTTGAGGTCGAGAACGTTTCAGACCACCTTCGTATATGCTCTTCGGGATGAAGCAAACATAACATTCGTTGTGTTTAGGGATATCTGCGCCATAGGATTCGAGGAGGTTGTCACCCCAACAGTTAGAATGTCATACTATCAAGTTACTGTAATTTGCTATGTTTAAAAGAGATGCACCTTAAAAGTTGTATTGATTTTTTAAAAATAAAATATAAAAGATGGGAGGTAAAGAAAAGTGATAGTTGCGCTACGTAGTTTTACTGTGTGAAATATAGGGTGAGCCGGAAAGAATGAAAGAAGTTTACTAGTTTATTCTGAATAAACTATTGAAGATAGCACTGCATTTATGATAAATTGAATACAATGAGAGATGCATAACTAGAGTTCTCTTTCAGATACCGTTCACCAGAAATTTGAAGACGAATCAGAAGATAGTTCGGGCGTTCCTGCTGTAGAAGGAAACTACAAAGGTGTACATATCAACACTCCACTTACCAGAGCTGACCTGGATGCTCTTATTGATACGTTCAGGAAGAAAAAGGTAAGTGTTCTCGGCATGCACTTGGCATGTTTTCAACCAGTGGCGTTTCATGAAAAACTGGTTTTGATAAACCAATGAAGCCACAGCTGGTGCACGAGATGTTGAACAATATATTTTTTACTCTGTGGGCACCTATTAGAATTGTAACCTTTGAAAACGTAAGCATAAATACCGTAGTGTATAAAATAGTATTAGATGTTGCCAATTACCTGTTGGTAAAATGGCTGTCAAAAGTCTGCTTCTTGTTGAGCAAGAGTAAAATTGGTGCTTCTGTACGCAGAAGCTAAAAGTTTAATTACTACATTGAGATGTTTCTGAAAACATTTGAATATAAAACAGAATCTTAAAAATAAAAAGAAACTCCTGGAAGTGTTAGGATCAAAGCAGTAGTGCATTTTGATTGACTTTTCCTGGAAAGCTCATACAAAGCTAAACACGGACACCTTTTTGCATTGCTCCGTCCTTTGTAGACATGCAACTGTCCGGTAGAGCTGCGTCTGGTATACCAAAGATCCTCCAGTCGTTTCAAGACAAGGTTCTGCTTTGAGTGCTCCATAATTCTCACAACTTCACAGGAAATAGCCCTACTTACCAACCGTCCCAAAGTAGATTATTCTTTTCCAAGTTAGCGTCAATTCCCGGTGCAGTTTTATTTTCTCTTGGTTGCCTACCTCATACCTGTTTTGTCTCCTGACAACTACCAGGCTGAACTTTTGCTTATCGAGCAATTGTGTTGTGGGTTCGGTTCCCGTAGCTGGTCTTCGTGGATTCCCTTGGGTCACCGCTCCCTAGCGGGAGTAGAGCTACAAAAGTAGGGATCGAAGTGCACATTTGTCAAAATGAAGCTATTTAAATTTTGCTTAGACTGTTTTCATCACCGTCATTACGATAAGGATTCTCATAAAATTGTTGCTTGACAGAGAGAGAGAGAGAGAGAGAGAGAGAGAGAGAGAGGGAGAGGGAGAGGGAGAGGGAGAGGGAGAGGGAGAGGGAGAGGGAGAGGGAGAGGGAGAGGGAGAGGGAGAGGGAGAGGGAGAGGGAGAGGGAGAGGGAGAGGGAGAGGGAGAGGGAGAGGGAGAGGGAGAGGGAGAGGGAGAGGGAGAGCAATGCAGACTTTTAAAGAGTCGATCTTCTATTAACATCCGGGAAGACCTTTGGAACTCCAGGTCAGTATCTCGGCAAGTCTGCGGAACAGTCGATGAGAGGTGAGGAATATCATTCGTTATGTGCAAAATGAAAAGTTACAGTGAAGCAATACGTATTAAACAAATATAACTATTTGTAACAAAAAACTTCACTTTTCTTAAGAAAATGATGTCAATTTTTCTTATTACTTGAATTAGTTGAAATCGATTTCACAAACCCTTGTTGGCGTCCTCAGTCAACACTTCGTCGTTAAGGAAGTTACTATGTTTTTTTAGTATTATCAAAATATGAAAACGAAACAAACTTAAGAACAGAATCAACTGCTAATATTTCAAAATTCATTATGTGATGTTTATTTTTTTAAATAAATATCTCTTCCCAAACCATTAAATCTATCGGAATGTTTGTGATAATAATTTAACTTTAGGATTTATTTCATAGTTAAATGACCAAAATGATCTTCTACGGCCGATTTATCAGTTTGTTTATATTTAATGTCACTTACGTTTGTTTCGTTTTCATATTCATTACTTATTTTGGCGTTGGTGCTTTTTTTTTTACTGAAAGAAACATAATAACATAGTAACTTCCTTGACGACGAAGTGTGTTTAAGATCATAGCAATAACTCCCAGTATAAATGGTTCAACATTTCTTGCGCCAGTCTGTAGATTGGCAATATTGTGATCGACGTATTTTATTACTACGCAGTCACAACATAACTGAAATGTTTTTTCTTTGTTTTCATGCAATGTGGAATGTTTCCAAACCTGCTCATTCTTGTTATAAGATCTAAGAGTACCAGATATTGGGAAAATCTCAGATATGCCTTAAATTCTTATCTTCTGTCTGACATACGGGGGAAATATATAAAAATATGAAATATCCAACACCGTTGGCAACTGTAATACTTTATTTTAAAACTGATTAGAAATTCAAAATAGTTTGGCAAACTGTTTCTTGAGAACGATGGAAATACATTGGTATTCCTACACACAATGCTAAAGTTTAGGTTTTCCCCTCCATTAATATCCGTACAGTAGCATATAAAAGAAATAACATTGAATGACTAAGTAAAGTATATATTCATCTAGAATCACTTAACTTTAAACATATAAATTGGTAGCATGTCATGTTTATACAGAGATACAAAATTTGTTCTTCACACAAGTAGATATTATTAAAGCTATTCTTTCAGTACATGAATACTTAACTACGAGGACTGTTCAATAAAGAATGATCATAATTTTTACGGTCATAATTTTTCGCACTAAAATTCAAACTTGTTATATTCTGTTAGCTTAATGTGAAACAAACACGCCGTAGTAGTTTCATTGTTGGTACTCCTGGTTCCCACCTGTGAGAACCAGGCAAGTTGAGGCATGTTCAGTACCGCCTACCGCTGCAATGGAGGTAACATGCGAGGACCAATATGCGACTGTTAAATTCTGCTTTCGTCTCAAAAAATCTTCAGTTGAGGCCTATACAATGCTACAGGAGGCCTATGGAGAGTCTGTTCTTCCCTTTTTTGTAATTTACGTCCTCCAACGTTGTCATATCGGACGATGAATGCAATGGGTAAAATGATGCTCAAACGAATCCAGGGTACATAGAACTTAGTTACCCGACATTCGTCTTTCAGAATAAGGGAAAACCTCGGAAAACACCTTATCTAGGTAACTCACCCTGACCGTGGTTCGAAGTCGGGAACTCTTGAAAGTGCTGTTCTTCCCTACAGCACAGCTGGATGTTGGTTTAAAATGTTTAAAGAGGGGAGACAATCAATTTCAAAGGAAAATGCACCCGGTGCTCCAGTTACTGCTCTTACGGAAGAAAACATCAACACTGCTGCTGCCATTGTGAGAGAGGATCGACGAATTACCTTAAGATCACTTTCTGAAATACAGAACATTTCACTGGGTGCCACCCACACGTTGGTGATAGAAACATTACACATGAGACGTGTTTGTGCGCGATGTGATCCAAGACTGTTGATTCCCGAACAAAAGGACATTCGCATGCAGGTCTGCATGCAGTTAAAGTTGATGTTAGAGGAAGATCCGGAGTTTCTTTCAAACGTAATCACTGCTGATGAAACTTGGCTACATCATTTTGATCCTGAGAGCAAACAGCAAAGCTCACTGTGCAACTCTCCTTCAATACCAACCCCCCAAAAAGCAAAAGTGGTTGCTTCTGCTGGGAAAGTTATGGTCATCTCAATCTTTGATATTCATGGAATGGTTTATCAGCATGTTGTACCTTCACACACATCAGTAACTGGACAATACTTACAGGGATGTCCTGAAAATATTGCAAGTCCATATCAGGTGCAAAAGACCACATTTCCGTGAAGCAGGCTGGATGCTGCACCACGATAATGCGCGAACGCATATTGCCAATGTTGTTGCTGAATATCTTGCAAAAAACAACGTGAAGTGCATCCCTCACCCTTCCTATAGTCCGGATTTAACCCCAAGTGATCTTTTTCTATTCCCTTACTTGAAGAAACGGCTTCGTGGGAGGCATTGTCCATCATCAATAGCAGTGGTGAAGGCTGCGGAGGCGATTTTAAAGGATCTCTCAAAAATTGTTTGCAGCATGTCTTTGAAGACTGACAGAAACACTGGGACAAGTGTATCGCATTCAGGGGAGACTATTTTGAGAAGGTCCATCAAAATTATGAGGATGGGTAAAGGTACGTTGTCAAAAAAAAAAAAAAAAAAAAAAAAAAAAAAAAAAAAGTGATCATTCTTTATTGAACAGCCCTCGTATAAAAGCTATGTGAAATGTTAAAGCAGTAATTCAGGTCTATAATGTGCAATGTTTTAGGTCATTAGCGTTCTAAAATTCTAAAAGGAAGTTCGAACCAAAGGTTTATCCGCAGCTAAAGTCATCAGTGAATTGGCTGTAAACACACAGCATCAGTCTTGTTTATTTACAAGTTTGACCTTATAATAAAAATTCTAAGTGACACAAATAGCCCAAAGGTATACCTTTTTAATTATAAAGATATTATAAAGAAGTGTAAATAGGTAAATAACAGATAAATTAGTTGTGAATTATTTTAGAACAAAGGTTATACTGTTGAATATGAAAATACCACAAGTGATGTGGATTGAACTTATCTACGTTACACTTTGTTTATCACACAATTGGGGTATTACAATTACGATCATGTAGTAGTTTAGTCTTTTATCGACATAATGAGGCACATGTACTTCCGTTGGATGACTTAAGGGCACAATCAACCTAAAATTCAAAGCTCCACATTTTTAAAACTAGGGTTTTCGTCCTTTTGGTTTTATTTCTCACATTGGTAATAGCCTCTCTACAGAATCTGACATTTCTTCTTCAATTAGTTCAAATTTATTGTTTCTTAATTTAGAAAATTGTAATACTACGATATAATACTATTATATTACTATTATATACTACGATATATTACTATTGTCATACTACCTCTGTCAGATATAATATTGGTAAACATGTTCCTAATATTGCCAACGATCGCACTGTCGTGTTGGAGCTGTCGCAAAGCCAGAGTTGTGCGCGTGGGCGGGGAAGAAAGTGACAGAGCAGCGCACAGAACTGGACGCTTGCCGAGAGAGAGAAAGAGAGAGAAGTCTGGTATTTTCCGCTTTTCTGATGCCGTCACGATTGTTACCGAATGGTCTACTGCATTCTAGAAACAATATTTTGTTTTAGTTAATTGATGGAAAGAACGATGAATGAAATGGGTGAAATGATGCTCAAATGAGCCCAGAATCCATAGAACTTAGTTACCTGACATTTATACTTCAGAATAAGGGACACCCTGGAAAAAACTTATCGAGGTAGCTCATTGTGACCAAGATTCGAAAAGCTGCACTAGATGTTCAGTACACGTGTTATCCCTAAATGATAATCTTAAGCAATATCAGAAATATGAAGCAATCAGTATAGAAACTGGTAAAGTATACTGCCAGAGCAAGATACTATAAGTAAAAGGGTAACTGAAAGAAATGACTCGACTTTGGTGTCTGAGCCAGGTACAGCAGTTGATGGGGTTGATTGCGGATCTTCTTGGCCGATGAGTTTTTCTGGGGTTTCCTCGGGTCACTAGAAGAATACTGGAAAGGATATTTACATCCTCCGAGTTTCCCTTCCCTAAGTTTCAACTCGTTTCTCACTGCATTTCGCCTTTCAGCGTTCTAGTGTCAGCGTGCGTGGTAGGAAATTCACTCGCTGTAAATCCTTGTCCTATAGATCCCCGAGGGGGGGGGGATGATTCTTCTAGCAGCTCACTCTCCATGGAACGTATAAAATCTTAGGGGGGAGGCACACTGGTTGTAGGTCTGGCGAGTTTAAACTTGTAGTAATTAGTAACACTACCCCGTACTGTCTTCCTTCCTCAGTCCTACTGTACTTAGTATCTTCTTACTTCAACCCTCCCTCCCGGTGGGCGCGTTCTGTTAGGACCATAAGAAAAAACGATTTAATTCGAATAATTCTTCTTAATAAATAAGATCTATACTAAGATTAAGAGAAGAACCGTGAGGATGAAACAAGCAATTCGCCTAGTCCACGGAGTGGTAGATAATGATTATAATAATAAGGGCCGTGACATGGCTTAGTGGTTGAATCGCTCGACTCTCACCTAGGCGGCCCGGTTTCGAACCCAGGGACCGCAAAGTTGGATTTGTGGTGGAGAATATGGTGCTGGGGTGGGTTTTCTCGGGGTTCTCCGGTTTCCTCTACCATCATTCCACCAATTGCTCCATCATTCATTCACCCCAAGCGTTAGGCCGACCCCCCCCCCCAACCCTGATCTCATATATCAGGTCAATATGCTTCGGCTCCCTTGATCTGAGGGAACCCAAGGACTCCTAACACCAGCATTGGTGAGCAAGCGGGACATCAAAATAATAATATAAATATTAATAAGTAATAATAGTTATAACAATTTCAGTGTGAGTCACTGAGCTTTTGCTACGTACGTAGGTAGGCACATAGGTGTGGGAGTGCTTAATGATATCCATTACTGGCATGTGCTCTGAGGGTGATGTTGCAAGATTTTCGTGCTTAACGAACTGTAGAGATGATGCAGAGCTGCGGGCTTACTAAAGGTTAATACATCCAAATATCGCTCCCTCGTTTAATGAGGAGAAGTTTGTAACATACCTACACACTGCTGCTTCCTGCTAAATGCATACAACAACGCCACATTTTATCGTATTAACAGAAGATGTACACACAATTATTTTCTCTACTACGTACTCAACATTAACGAGAGAATGAAATATATTGCATCTAGAAAATTCGATGCTGAGATTTCACCTGAGATAAAATTTTGGGACTTCATGAATTCTCCTAAAAGGAATTTTAAGAAAAATATGTATGTGAGAGTATAAAATGATAACTAAAAAGTGAAAGGTTACAAAACTTATTTTAATTTCCAGATCTTCCAAGAATCCGATACGAGAATGTTAAAAAGTGAAAAAAGAAATCTTCGATTCCAAAATTCACTTAAAATGAAACCTCTGTTTGAAAATCCTGATTCTCTAAAAAATGACTCTCAAGATGTTGATTAAACTACCATATTAAAATATTTCCTCGCAGATGAAATGTATATCTTCAATTTGTTGGGTACAACCTCTGAAATGATCATTATTCTGAGTCACATTCGCATAATAGACAAACTTTTAGATAAACTCTTACTGCATAAAACATATGGATTTTGTTAAAGCGAACATAATTCTTATTGTTTCTAAACGTTCGATACTCTACACATTATTTCAAATAATAAATCGTTATTAGCTTTTTCTGTCCTGTGTGCAAAGAGGGCAGCATTTCAAAGTCATCACAAAGCGACTACCCATTAAACCTATTTTATTCTATTCGTATTGTACCGACAAGTACTTATGAAATACAATCAAGTGTCTAAAATAAAATAAGAGTTTGTAAAATAAAAATAGCTTGTCCAAAATTGAGTAGCGAAAGTCATATGAGTAACATTTTTTTCACTAATTTAAAGTTTTTCTACCTGTCAAAGCTACATTACAGGACTACATACTGTGCTTACTAGGGTTACGTAGAATCAAAATTCTGTTTTGTAGAAATTTAGACAACTCATTATTGCAGTAAAAAGACGTGAAATTGACAAGCGGCTGTCTTCAAGGTCGACTCAGTGTTCAGCCGCACGCATATAAATGAAAGAAATTATTGCGGTACACTTCAAACGTCCACTGTCGCAATGACCAGCACACAACTAGCAACTGCTTCTCTGCACAACACACAACTCACAACTGCTCTTCTAACACTTTGCTGGAATATATACCTCCAGTCATTGTTTCTAGAATGCCGCAGAGCTTCCGAGAACATTCGCGGCGGCAAGAGAAAGAACATTCCGGAGCCTCTCTCTCTTTCTTTCTTTCTCTTGGCAAGCGTCCAGCTCTCCTGCCCACGCGCCCGGCCCCCACTTGTCGCGGCAAGCACAACAATGCCATCGGTGACAAAACGTTTTAAAAGTAGACCCAGTTAGGAGAAGTAAACTATTAAATTTTGAAAATTTAAGACATTGGGAGCATAGATTATTTTCAATTTTATTATTAATGTAAAAAAAACGGTCATCTTAGATCTTTTGTAAAACAATTTTGTGTAATACTTGAATATTTTTAAAGTTGAGTTACGTAAAGTTGTTTTTCTTCGGACAGTGAATTTAGACAATAACAATAATATTTAAATAATCCTAAGGCTAAAATGGCTTATATGGTAAAACTATTAATGTTCTTTATGTAATAACTCTCATAAATATGCCCGCCTCAGAAGCTTAGATGGTAGTATGTCTGCCTCACGTTCAAGAGGTCCCGCGTTCTAACCTCGGTTAGGGTGAGTTATCTGGATAAGGTTTTTCCGGGGTTTTCCATTATTCTGATAGACGAATGTCGGGTAACTCTAAGCTCCATTGACCCCGGACTCATTTGAGCGTCACTTCACCCGTTTCATTCATCGTCCGAGATGACTTAACTTTAGAGAATGTAAATTACAAAAAAAAAAAAGTCATAAATATCAACAAGACATATTGAAAATTTTACAAATTTCAGAAATACATTACTTTAAAAACCAAAATGCGTATTAAATGCTTTTGAGGAAGAGTTTTCCAGATGTTCATTAAATTTTTTTTTGTTCCTCTTTATTTCTCATATAGAGATGTTTCCATTAAACGGCGTTGTCCTATTTTTCAAATGAAGTGTTTTCAGTCACATAATCTAATGAAAAACTAAATTTGAGTATGAAACGAAGGATACATTTGATACTTTCCGTACGCTGGAGCAACTTTTACGTCTTCCTGGACTTGAGCGAGGAGGAGCTATAAAACCGAGGCAATAAAGCCGGTTTCCAATTAACTATCTTTGTTTGCAGCAACATCGACTCCACGCCAGATACGTGGCTAGCATACTGAAGGAAGCTGTGGTCCAATTGAAGCGTCTGCCCAACTTGAACCAGGCCTCGACGGCTATTTCCAAACAAATTACTGTATGTGGCGATCTTCATGGCAAACTCGACGATTTGCTCGTCATCTTCCACAAGGTAAGTGAACAACATTCCTTTTAACTTATTTTTGTTGTACCAAGTTTTTCTTGATATTAACAAGACAATAGTTTCGTAAAAGTTAATTAATAATATACTTACAAAATAGTTAAAATATTTACCAAAACTGAATGAGAATGCATATTAACTGGCTTTTAGGAAAATCACTGGACCTCAAACGTGAATAATTGTTCGAATGTTTTTATTTCTTAAAACCTGGTAACATTTTTTATCAAAGTACTATATGTTTTAATATATTTTCATTGCAAATGAAATATGTATCTTGACTTTTCTGAGAATAGCCTCTGAAGTTGTTTAAAAACTTTAAGCATAGTTGGGAACTGAATGAAAAACAAATAAACAGAACAGTATGTTTAAATTTTAACCAAATAAAAACATTTTTGTGTTACGGCGAGCCGCGGCCGGCGCGTGGGAAAGAGATAGATAATGCATAGCGGAGTTAAACGCTTGCCGTAAGAGTTTGGAAAGAGACAGATAGATGTCTGGAAGTTTCGCCTTTTCTGATGCCGTCTCCATCATTACCGAACGTTCCACTAATTTCTAGAAATATTTACTGGAGATATAAAAGCGCTGCGGCTGTCAAAGCGAGTTCAGTTGCAATTTGAGAACTGTTAATTTTGTGTCTGCTGCTGTGTAGTGGACCTTTGAAGTATACTCTCTCGTTTGTTTTACGTGTGGCGAAGCAACGAGAGACTATTGTGCGTATGACATGTAATTTTTGGAGCCAGTAAGGGCTGTACAAAGTGTGTTTTTACTGAAATAAAGAGCACTTTAAATTTCTTCAAACAAGGCTTTTAATTCTACGAACCCACAAAGTCACAGTATTAATACACCACTACGTTTCGTAACTCATGAAACATATAAAATAATTTATGCTATCTCCATACAGATTCCTAACCCCAAATATATATCCCAAAATCTGTATTTGTCAATTTGTCAGTTTAGTAGATGTGAAAATAATATTTATTAATACAAAAACATTGAATAAATAATAAGGAGTGTTGAGCAGTTGTCATTGAGAAAAATAACAAAATTTCACATCGTTTGCAGTGAAATAGAGTGTTGGTGACTTACGTGATCTATTTATGTGTCAATTATCTAGTGCACGCCCCCCACCTTTTCTATTTTAAAATGTTCAAGTTGTTTTTAGAAACCTTTTACAATCACGTATTTTTAGAACAATTTATATGGGACTAGAAGAAATGATTTTATACTTTCTAGTCCCTTTAAAATCGTGGTATATTAAAAATTTTCAACCACTTATATAAATAATATAATTATTAGACAACAGTGATTTAATTCCGGTTGCTTCCCTTTAAACTTGTGGTCTACAGTACATCCAACACTGAAGTCAACTCGTGTGATTGCATTTGCCTGTCGTCCTCTTCTTCGTGATCTGGTTCTACAGTCCAGAACTGTTGTGTCTATTCCCGACTGAGTTGATTCATTCTGGCATTGTGACCTCCCCTCTGCCACTTGAGACGACGTGTTCCTGTGACAGCATCGTCCATGTCGACTCTTTTCCCTTTTCATCTCGAATTCTATCTTTGCATCATCCTTCTAGCCATTTTCCATAGGTCGTTTTATTGTGACCTTTTGTCAGTGGCCATAGATGATGACACGCGATGGTAAGGGTGTGGACGTTGGAGTTTCAGCGTTTCCAAACCTTTTTTCGGACTAGTGCTTTTCCTCAAACATAAATTTAAGCTTAGCATTTTCCTTATATTAGTACTATTCTTATTTTCTGTTTGTGCAAGATTTTGTTTTCGTGTTTAATTATAGTCAACTGCTCTCGTAGTGTCTTTAAAATTTGCTTCAGAAGCCCAAGGCAAAACAGTAGAAATAAAAAACAGGTTTAAAAGCTCTGAAAAAAAAGCCTCAATTAAAAATTGTTGCATGACTTCCTCGTACGACTGAGCCTTGCACAGGTAGTTTAGAAATAGATGATATCATTTCAGGAACGTATTCTCCATATGTAGGCAATACAAAAATTCATTAGCATGAATCCGATAAAGTTTGATTTCAGAGTTACGGCCCTCGAAACTAATGTTCACCGAAACAATTTTCTTTGCATGCGAAGTTCTAACAAAATATGTTGAAAATATGCACCTCTTGCTCGAAAGAGACGTCTCTTTCATTCTATTGTAGCATAGTGAATGTGATATAGAATTTAAAAAAATATTGACACTTCCAATTTAGGCACCAAAGATGTATACACCAGTGACTTTAAATCTCCCCATAAATAGAAATTCATAGGGTTCAAATCAGGTGAAATGGGTAAATAGGCCACATCTACCTATCCATTGATCAGGAAACCTTCGATCCAAATACTGGAGAGTTAGAATGCAGATGGCCATCATGGACGACGTAAAGCTGTTGAATACTCATTGGGGTGTCTTCAGACGCATCAGGTAAGGTATTTTCAGAAATTTGCGTACATTCCTCTTGTAAGTCTATATGGTTAGTCCAACTAACCTATTAACAACGATACGATCCCACATGTTAAGAGAAAACTGCACTTAGTTATGAAATGGAAGAAATGCGTGTATTTTTTATGAGTCAACAAAAAATTGCCGACCGTGGCATTTTGTAGTCCCATCTCGTGTGAAGTGGACTTCAGCATTAACACTAGGCAGAGAATTACCCATTTGTAGCAGCTGCTGCAAGAACCACTTACAGAACACAAGTGGTACATAGTAGTCTGCATGTGACAGGTTTTGCACACGTTCCAAATTATGAAAGAACAATTCTGTTTCGAAAGCAGGAGATGCAGACGTTCCATGATTGTACAGACGGAGTTGGAGACGCTCATAGGTCTTCCGATCTGGACGTATTTGCTATGGGTATCTCTATGGCACAAAGCCGTCCGCCTTACGTAAACTACCTGCCATCAATCAGGTTTGAGTACATGTCATAAAACAACAGGCTAAACACGAGGCTCGATGTACCTTTCACCTTGTAATTAACTGTCAGAGTATCCTCGGTTATTATCCTGTAAGACAACCATCTGCTGGCAGAAAAAAAAGGTTTCGGGGAATATAACGTATATAAATGACAGATTGAAAGGAAATATCAATACCCCTAGACTTCTAGATCACATTCACAGGACCAAATGGCAATGAAAGAGATTTTTTTCAAGGCCTGTAAAGAGTTATTCTTCTTTTCATCTTTAACAAATATTTGCCTAAAAATTGTTAGACAATACTTGGGTAACTTGCAAGATGCAAAAATAAAATGAGTGTCTGAAAATTGTGTACAGACCTCTTGAATCAATTCTTCTCAGCAACGAAATGAGACCGAAATAAGAGTTCATTGTGTTATATTCCTTTGTTACACCCGTATATCTACAGGTGTGACCTTCTGCTGCAGTACATTCCCAACAAAAGCCAGCACTACTGCAACTCTCATTATCGACTTCACTTTCTTCCTCACCACCCTTTTAACATCTCTTACATTGTTTCACGACTTCAAACTTGTTTCAGATTCTTGTTAACCTTGTTGATTGCGATGTACTGAATTCAGTACCCCAACATCGTTGAATCTCTCAATATTCTTCACTTAGGCTCATCGAAGAATATATTCACTGCCTTGTTTAGTGATAATAAAATGAAGGTGCATCAATAATACCTATGCATTCTGAATCATAAGCAGTGTTTCGCAGACTGTGTAAAGTCAATATTTGTTAGTAATGAGCTCTATCCTACTCACATTTAAATATGCATTTACGATGTAATATCACCATTAGAATTTTGAGCGAAAGCAACACTTTCGTCACTTAGGTTCTTGGGAAACAGTTCCATCGGTCTGGAACCAATTTAAAATTACAGAAACACCCCGAATTTTGATACTGAAGTTTTGAATCGAGTACAATAAGTGCTTCCTTATCTTATTAGTATCTAAAAAAATTGTTATGCTACTCATTTAACCATTTTTCTTGTTTGATTTTTCCAGAATGGTCTTCCGTCCACGCAGAACCCATACGTGTTCAACGGGGACTTCGTGGACAGGGGCAAGAAGGGACTAGAGGTATTTCTGCTGCTACTTGCATGCCTCTTGGTGTTCCCAGGGGGAGTGTTTCTCAACAGGGGAAATCATGAGGACCACATCATGAACGTAAGGTAATTGTGCATAATGTACGTTTTGAGAGACTTTATGTTGATCTCGGAAACCTCAGCGGAATTCCTAAGTTAAAGACTTGTGAGATTCCGTAGCGCTGTGCTATGTGGGACATGAAGTGAGGAACGTTTAATTCTCTACTGCGTTTAGTGGGTAGGGAAAGTATTGTACTCAAACCAGAAGTTCGAGTTGAGATGTCATCGGAAATAGGTATGTGAACTCCCCACAAAACCACCTTTTGGGGAAAAAAGTGAGTGAGAGAGGGAGAGAAAGAGAGAAAGTCGGTTAAAAGCTAAACTTAGCATATAAATATCTCTCAAGAATTCTATACGAAGATCTTATAGAACATCCCCTGAAAATTTCAGAAAATGCCTTTTTTAAAAAATGGCTCGACCAATTTTGGTTAATATAATATATTTTAAGTGTTTTCTGGTAGTTAAAATCTATGTTTTAAATTATATGGACATTTTTTATTAAATCCTATTGATTCTGAATAAGTTTTGCATAGCTGACAAAAGTAAGATATAGGTAAAATCTTGCTGCACAAAAGTATACATCTCGTTAAGGTACACAATTTATGTAAAATATACTTTTTATCCGCCTTCTTAAGAAAACAAAACACATCATTACACGATACTTCTATTATTGAAAAGTAGGCCTTTTACTTTAGTCATGAAAAATCTCTGCAGAGTCGAAGTGTCTCTACCAGTCAATAGCAGGTCAAGCAAACGATTGAAGTTAAAATTTGCGGGACAAAAGCACATATTCTTCAGGAACGCTTACTCTATTGCAGTTTCAGACATATTATAATCTCTTTGACTATCGATTACCTCGTAGATGTCTTAGTCGGATGTTCAATTTTTGCTTAGTTATATAGAAAACAAGAAGCAAACATACATCTAAAATCTGCATACTTCCTCGCAAATATTCGTAACACTTTTTGAATTGCAGCATTTCTTAAAACATAAATACTCTGTCATAAATTGCAGATGACAAAGATTAGGGTGATTAAAATGACTAATATTAGGAATTCGAGCTTCTTTTCGAATTTCATCAGATGTAAAACTTTCGTCACCTGAATACTCATTGTGACAAACGGTTCACCATTTGTAATTTTCGCATCACCGTAGTTAAGATTTTTTGCTATTCAAAGCCTCCAATATCATTTACACTGCTAAAAATATCGATTCCAAATCTTTTTTGAAACAATTTTTAATATTTTTATAATTCATTCAAGTCGAGTTTATCTGAGGTATGGGATCAGTATGACATTGATATTTATTTGTACAGTTACCATTATATTTTCACTACAATGACTTTGATATCTAACAATCACTATTATATATCCTGTTCAAAAACATGAGATTGCTGACCCTAAGATTTACTCGCTGACTCAGGTCCCCTGGCTATAAGCCTTTGGTTTTCTTGAGCAGCTTGGTGTCATTTCTTCCTGATCTTCGCTTCCTTTACGCTAGTCCACTTTTCTCTTAACCTATATAAGAATTCTCCTAACGATCTATGTTTCTTTTCACTCATCTCAGTTAACATGCGTAACGCCACTACGTCTTTGCTCACGCTGTCCCACTTCTTATCCGTGTGGGACCATAAGCTTTCATGTTTATCATGCTCGGCGCTAACGCCTCCAGCGTTAAATTTTGTCACTCACTAATAAACATGAACTTACCTCGGAAGTCCAATAAATAAGTATTTTGTAGTTAATTTATAGATATTCCTTGTTATCGGTTTAATTTTCCTGCACTTAGGCTTAACTCCAACGGATGGTCCTTATGATGCAAAGAGAAGTATTGACATTGAAGAAAATTTTATTTTTAGAAACTTTAAGTTCTACGTAGATGTTATTGTCTTTTAAATATGCTAAATGTATGGTATTTTATTAAAATAGTTGAGATCAATTTTTGAGAAAATAGAAAATAAGAATGTGAGTTTTGAATGGAGAAATTTTCTTGAAATATTTTTACCTACGAGGTTAGGTCCATAGGCTTTCAGCCTCGCCGATAAGGATTATCTTTTGAGACTGTAAAAGAAGAAGAATACCACAGTGGAAGTACTATGCTGATTTGCTGCAAAGATTGCAGCAGTTTTTCTATCAAAGAGAAAAGACGAGGAAAGCTGAGTAGAAGTGTTGGCCTCTTCACCCTTACACACAGAGCTCTTATTGCAAAGCTGTAAGGAAATGTGGTTTCATGGAGATCCATCATACACCTATAGCCCAGATCTGGCTCCTAGTGACTATTTCCTCTCCTTAAAGCTCAAAAAGGACCTTCGAGGAAGGAAATTTGAAGACGAATTTATCCCAATTTAGACTATACTTCTGTTTGTTTTAAGGGGGATTGCAATGTGAATACAAATCTGTGAGAAGTAATTGCAACAAAGGGTAACTATACTGAAAAGTGAAACATAGTGTTTGGAGGAATTTAAATTGAATATAAAGTCTAGTGTTTGAGCGAGCTTTCTGATTGACTTAATGCGCGCGCGCACACACACACACACACACACACACACACACACACACACACACACACACACACACACACACACAACTTTTTATGATCTTTTAGGAGAAATTAATTGGTCTCAGAACAGGTATTTTCGGCCAAACCTCGAAAGCAATACCTCAACCACTTTATAGGTAACCTAGCGAAGAGGCTTCGAATCTCGCGATCAAGTTCCTGACCTTTTAGTTTTTTGAGGGATTTGCCCGCGTCGCTATCCGAATGCTAGGAAGGTTCCTTTCATCACCCGAATTTGTTTCACCCTTCTTCCAATTGGTTGTTTCAATGCCTTGGTGCTGCAGTAAGGACCCCGCCTCTTCTGTAGGCCCTTCGCCTCCACTCATCTCGTCTATCGATCAGTTTGTATAGAAGCTGGCCTACTGATCCCAAGGTCATGTGTTCAAACTCGATTATTCTAGAGTATAAACGTAGAGTCAGAATGAAAAATTCAATGCCATAGCCGGGATTTGAACCACGGATCTTCTGGTTTCCGTCCAGCCGCTCTACCACTGAGCTACTACGGCCAACGTGCCGATATGACATTAAATTCTCCAACTGACTCGTATTCTCCCAGTAAACCACTAGGAGTTCTCATAAACACATGAGACAACTACCTTAATGGCGACTTACTACATGTAAGTCCGTTTCCACAATTTAGCCTACACACGGCCAGTGTGAAAGAATAGTTAATTTACATTCTAGAGTATGTTTAGAAGCGACAGCCCCACGTCAATGGAATTACTAGCATGTAAAAGAAATACAAAACAAACATCTGGCACACCGGTAGTTCTGATGTGATTCTAACAATTGATAGCGTCGCTAATAAACAAAAATACTTAACTTATTTATCTCATTTCATTCCTTCATTATAGAGGCACAAGTAGAGAGATCACATTGCCTAAGTTCCCATCCATTGTAATTACGTTACTACAGGTAACTAAGAGAAAAAGGAGACAAGTGGCGTAATTAAAACTAAACTTCAGAGCATAAGAAAAAATGGAAGAACCTCAGGAATCTAGAAGTAAGTCATGTTTCTGTAAAGAATAGAACAGTCTTTCTTCGTCATTTCTATTGTTCTGAGAGTGTACAAAGATGACATTTATGTAGCAATATGACGGGCAACTTCTTGGCATAGGCAATTCCTTTAGGGCAATTGCTGTCGAGTACGGACAGTAGACAATAGAACCGAGCGATGTTTGCAACTGAGTGAAAGAAGAACATCGCCATAAATCAACAGTTTATCCTACGTACCGTTATATTTCAATAAGGCGTACGCTTCAACTCTGTTAAATGTCTGCCATAACACCCTAAAGCTATACTTGGTACTAACTCACAGTTTCTCTTGACCTGCAATAGTTCAGGCTAGAAGTAATCTAAAGCAGTAAATACAAGGCAAGCTTATTCTTAAATAAATCATTTTGTACTTCTCCATTACATATTACCCAGGACAGACAGCATTGCGTTTGTTTATTTGGGCCAACTGCCTAATCAGTGTAGAGGATAGTACATATGTAAACACGATAACAGCGCCTGCTCATTCCTAAGTGTCCCAAGTATACCCATACGAGAGGAGGGGTGGGTAAAGCGGTAATGTTTGAGACCGGCATTCGATAGGATGTGGGTTTGATTCCCGTCAACCGACCACTGTGACTGGGAGTTTTCTCCTTGCCTCTAGGTGAATGCTAGGTGGCTTCTCTAATCCTTGGATTTCTTCCTTTCCCTTGCTCATTTCACTCTGTCATCCTTCAGATATGATCTTAGTACGGTGGTTCGGTCACATGGTACGGATTGTTGCGCTGTATAAACCTCCCCTGGCCCCATTTGAAAAAGCTGCATGCCGGTGCTCAGTCAGCTAGGTCGCTTCGTTCTGGGTGTTGGTGAGGATATTTGTAAAAGAGTTAGGGACTTTCGCTTTGCTCTGTCCCCGCGCTCTGCCGGACTGTGTTCTCCCTTCGTCTAATTCGTTGATAGCTGGATCGCAGTGGGCGAGGTGTTCCTCTCTAGGACATTCACTTCTCATCACACTCTTATAATAAATAAATGGAAGTATATTTCACCCAAAAATTGGAAACTGTGATTTTACCCGAAAATACGCGTTTTGAGGCGTCCGAAGTGCAAAAATGTGATTTTAGGAAATAGATCGCCTGTGTATTTGTGCATGTCTGTGAACAGCATAAACAAATTTTGGTTAAACCCCAAACTTGGCATTGTAATTCAACATTTTTTAAAGTTATTATATGAAAATTTTAAAGAAAATTGCTACAGCTAAGATACCATTTACATAGGAAACATTTCGCTGTTCCTGATATTTTTCCTTCAAAATAAGCCATTCTAACGGTTTTGTTTAAAATACACGTTTTTAAAAGATAAAGTGTATATGTTGATTTTTCCCTTCATTCTAAATCTTTTGTATTATTAATTAAGAGTAGATGTGGATAATACACACAATGAATATAAAATATAATTTTTGTGACTTTTAACCATTTTCCAGATATTTTTTGTTATTGGTTTGAATTTTCAAATGCTTATACGTTTTTTGAAGTGCTATGTCTTTTAGTTTAGTAAGGAGCATGGAATTTCAAAGCCGTCATATAAAGAAGATGCACTGTCATATGGCACTTACTTTTTGAAAATCTGAATATTCCTTTAATCTACCGCTTCTATATTCTGAGCTACAGCCTATTCCCCACTATTTTATAAGGATAGAATATCAAAAATAAATATGGATAGAATTATCAAATGTCAAAAATTAGGAAAAAAGATAAGCTTTTACAAAGCTAAAATATCGTACACATCATGTAACTAAGCCAGAGTAAATAGAGAAACAGATTTAGCTATTTAACTTTGAATTAACCTCCTCCAACGTTAAGTCATATTGGACAGTGAATGAAATGGGTAAAATGATGCTCAAATGAGCCCAGGATCCTTAGAGCTTAGAGTTATTCGAAATTCATCTTTCAGGATAAGGGATTACATAATCCAGATACCTCATTATGACGAGATTACAACTCGGAACCTCTTGAACATGAGGCTGACGCGCTACCATTACGCTACAGAGGCGGGATAGAAACAACAGAATGAGAAAGGAGTGGAGGTATTTGAAACTATAACGTGGCAAATAAATCATAATAAAGGATGATAGTTGTATATCAGAGAATAGAATAGCAACAATAAATAAGGTTAAAATATTAAATGAACGAGATTTAGGAAAGGACAAGCTTTTAGGAACTTAAGCCATTTGAACCAATAGAACAAGGTTAAATGTATTACAGTTGAGTAAAAGCTAAGCAGTAGACTGTAGAAAAAAGTGACGGAGTTAACTGGAAATAAAGGAATGGGGAACTAAACAATCCAAAAGGAAAAGTGCAATAAGAAGAGATTAAGGGAAGTAAAACAGCACTTGTGAATGTATAAAGTGTGTAAGTAGGGGCTATATATAGGACATAAGCAGTGACCGACGTTTAGTACACACTTGTGAAGCTGCAGCTTCAGTTTCAAGATATCTTAAATAATTCGATGCTTTCATGTGATTGGCAAGTTGTGAGAGGCGACTGGGCACTTCGACATATGGAACTATGTTCTTAACGTAGCACCTGGAGGAGGGGGGTGACGACAGCAGAGGGTAGGGTCCTTGACAGCTACAAATTGAAACATCTCCACTGATGTCTCGTACAACCCGGGGGGAGAGCGGGAAACGGAGTCCTGCCCAATCCGGAGGACAAATATTTACAGATAGAAAATTCCCTGCCATAAACGCCGCAACTGTCGCCGACAGTTAGGACTCTGAAACGACCAATCAGGATGATATGTGAAGTGAAATGGAATGACAGAAAGTTCGAGAGATGTAATTATCCTTCACAACATTTGGTTAGCGACCCGGGAAAACACCCGAAAAACTCGTGGTTTAGGGAAGTCGACTATGGGGTATCGAATGTGGACCACTTTGAGCCATCCCACTTAGCACTGAATATAACGTGTACATATCTACTTGCCAAACATTATTGTTTACCGTAAAATGCCCGGCAGCTGAGAGCTTTCTATGACTTTACGACAAAGGAGGGCTTTTTAAAAAACAGATTTGTGAACAGATTCCAAGTGTAACAGATTTTCACTCCTGGATATGATAAAGCATTATATAACGTGGGATTACAGACTACACTAATTGATATAATAAGCTAGAAGTTATATGTGTGACTATCCTTTGTCACGATTGAGTTCCCCCTTTATTGACTCCAACAAAATGCGTAGTTAGCCCCCTCTGTAGGTAGGTGGTGGAGTGTCTTCTTCACATTCAAGAGGTAGCTGCGGTAAGACAGGGTGGGAACCCTCAAATTCCTTTAATGATTAATTGAAGGCTTAAAGGAACCAGCCTGGATGCCCAATTCCTCACCTTCATGTGGTACAGCTGTTAATAATCACATATCAGTTTTATTATAATATAAATGTGACCCTTTAATAGCTTCTGTAATCTGAAGACTTCAAGGAACCGATCTAAACAAAATTATGTGATGAACTAAAGGGAAAGGCTACTCACCAGTAAGTACTGGTCAGTTTGGTAAGTTATTGACCTGGACTGATATTTCTTCCTTTCCATATATCAGATTCATTCTTTTACCTTTCCTATCCAGTCATACTTTACTCAACTCTTGTTTTCTTCAACCCAATATATTAGAGTATTTCAGATCTAGGGCATCATTTCATTTCCTTTTCTTTTTACAACTTTCTCTACTTAGGTCATTTATGGTGCCCAATTTTAAACTGTTATAAAAGAGTTAAATAAAAGCACTCCACATAATCTCAAAATACTAAGATTAGCAAGAGAGCGAATAGCTTCCTTGCCAACTAGCAACCTACCAACCAACTTTCAAGAGGTACCGAGTTTGAATCTCAATCAGGGTGAGTTATCTGGATAAGGATTTTTTGGGGGAATTTTCGCTTATTCTGAAAGATGAATGTCTGTACCTGTTAAGCTCTATGGACCTTGTACTCGAACTTTATTTCATCCATTGCATTCATCGTCCCATATGACTTGTAACAGTACTTTTGGGTTATGTTTGAAGTATGAAAAGTTTATAAATTTATAAAAACTGATTATGTAAATATATTTAATAATTTAAATATGTAAAAATGTATGTCATTGTGTGATTGGCCAAAGAAGAAATGGTATGATGTAATACGACGTAATGTGGTGACGTGCCATTGGATCGGCCAATCACAAAATTAAGTAGAAGTAACGATAGTTACGATAAGTCAATAATCTTTAGGAGGAAGATATGTTCTTCAGTCTTGTTTAGTTACGATAAGTCAATAATCTTTAGGAGGAAGATATGTTCTTCAGTCTTGTTTAGTTACGATAAGTCAATAATCTTTAGGAGGAAGATATGTTCTTCAGTCTTGTTTAGTTACGATAAGTCAATAATCTTTAGGAGGAAGATATGTTCTTCAGTCTTGTTTAGTTACGATAAGTCAATAATCTTTAGGAGGAAGATATGTTCTTCAGTCTTGTTTAGTTACGATAAGTCAATAATCTTTAGGAGGAAGATATGTTCTTCAGTCTTGTTTAGTTACGATAAGTCAATAATCTTTAGGAGGAAGATATGTTCTTCAGTCTTGTTTAGTTACGATAAGTCAATAATCTTTAGGAGGAAGATATGTTCTTCAGTCTTGTTTAGTTACGATAAGTCAATAATCTTTAGGAGGAAGATATGTTCTTCAGTCTTGTTTAGTTACGATAAGTCAATAATCTTTAGGAGGAAGATATGTTCTTCAGTCTTGTTTAGTTACGATAAGTCAATAATCTTTAGGAGGAAGATATGTTCTTCAGTCTTGTTTAGTTACGATAAGTCAATAATCTTTAGGAGGAAGATATGTTCTTCAGTCTTGTTTAGTTACGATAAGTCAATAATCTTTAGGAGGAAGATATGTTCTTCAGTCTTGTTTAGTTACGATAAGTCAATAATCTTTAGGAGGAAGATATGTTCTTCAGTCTTGTTTAGTTACGATAAGTCAATAATCTTTAGGAGGAAGATATGTTCTTCAGTCTTGTTTAGTTACGATAAGTCAATAATCTTTAGGAGGAAGATATGTTCTTCAGTCTTGTTTAGTTACGATAAGTCAATAATCTTTAGGAGGAAGATATGTTCTTCAGTCTTGTTTAGTTACGATAAGTCAATAATCTTTAGGAGGAAGATATGTTCTTCAGTCTTGTTTAGTTACGATAAGTCAATAATCTTTAGGAGGAAGATATGTTCTTCAGTCTTGTTTAGTTACGATAAGTCAATAATCTTTAGGAGGAAGATATGTTCTTCAGTCTTGTTTAGTTACGATAAGTCAATAATCTTTAGGAGGAAGATATGTTCTTCAGTCTTGTTTAGTTACGATAAGTCAATAATCTTTAGGAGGAAGATATGTTCTTCAGTCTTGTTTAGTTACGATAAGTCAATAATCTTTAGGAGGAAGATATGTTCTTCAGTCTTGTTTAGTTACGATAAGTCAATAATCTTTAGGAGGAAGATATGTTCTTCAGTCTTGTTTAGTTACGATAAGTCAATAATCTTTAGGAGGAAGATATGTTCTTCAGTCTTGTTTAGTGAAGATAAGTCAATAATCTTTAGGAGGAAGATATGTTCTTCAGTCTTGTTTAGTTACGATAAGTCAATAATCTTTAGGAGGAAGATATGTTCTTCAGTCTTGTTTAGTTACGATAAGTCAATAATCTTTAGGAGGAAGATATGTTCTTCAGTCTTGTTTAGTTACGATAAGTCAATAATCTTTAGGAGGAAGATATGTTCTTCAGTCTTGTTTAGTTACGATAAGTCAATAATCTTTAGGAGGAAGATATGTTCTTCAGTCTTGTTTAGTTACGATAAGTCAATAATCTTTAGGAGGAAGATATGTTCTTCAGTCTTGTTTAGTTACGATAAGTCAATAATCTTTAGGAGGAAGATATGTTCTTCAGTCTTGTTTAGTTACGATAAGTCAATAATCTTTAGGAGGAAGATATGTTCTTCAGTCTTGTTTAGTGAAGATAAATCAATAATCTTTAGGAGGAAGATATGTTCTTCAGTCTTGTTTAGTTACGATAAGTCAATAATCTTTAGGAGGAAGATATGTTCTTCAGTCTTGTTTAGTTACGATAAGTCAATAATCTTTAGGAGGAAGATATGTTCTTCAGTCTTGTTTAGTTACGATAAGTCAATAATCTTTAGGAGGAAGATATGTTCTTCAGTCTTGTTTAGTTACGATAAGTCAATAATCTTTAGGAGGAAGATATGTTCTTCAGTCTTGTTTAGTTACGATAAGTCAATAATCTTTAGGAGGAAGATATGTTCTTCAGTCTTGTTTAGTTACGATAAGTCAATAATCTTTAGGAGGAAGATATGTTCTTCAGTCTTGTTTAGTTACGATAAGTCAATAATCTTTAGGAGGAAGATATGTTCTTCAGTCTTGTTTAGTTACGATAAGTCAATAATCTTTAGGAGGAAGATATGTTCTTCAGTCTTGTTTAGTTACGATAAGTCAATAATCTTTAGGAGGAAGATATGTTCTTCAGTCTTGTTTAGTTACGATAAGTCAATAATCTTTAGGAGGAAGATATGTTCTTCAGTCTTGTTTAGTTACGATAAGTCAATAATCTTTAGGAGGAAGATATGTTCTTCAGTCTTGTTTAGTTACGATAAGTCAATAAACTTTAAGAGGAAGATATGTTCTTCAGTCTTGTTTAGTTACGATAAGTCAATAATCTTTAGGAGGAAGATATGTTCTTCAGTCTTGTTTAGTTACGATAAGTCAATAATCTTTAGGAGGAAGATATGTTCTTCAGTCTTGTTTAGTTACGATAAGTCAATAATCTTTAGGAGGAAGATATGTTCTTCAGTCTTGTTTAGTTACGATAAGTCAATAATCTTTAGGAGGAAGATATGTTCTTCAGTCTTGTTTAGTTACGATAAGTCAATAATCTTTAGGAGGAAGATATGTTCTTCAGTCTTGTTTAGTTACGATAAGTCAATAATCTTTAGGAGGAAGATATGTTCTTCAGTCTTGTTTAGTTACGATAAGTCAATATCTTTAGGAGGAAGATATGTTCTTCAGTCTTTTTTAGTTACGATAAGTCAATAATCTTTAGGAGGAAGATATGTTCTTCAGTCTTGTTTAGTTACGATAAGTCAATAATCTTTAGGAGGAAGATATGTTCTTCAGTCTTGTTTAGTTACGATAAGTCAATAATCTTTAGGAGGAAGATATGTTCTTCAGTCTTGTTTAGTTACGATAAGTCAATAATCTTTAAGAGACACATATGTTCTTCAGTCTTGTTTAGTGAAGATAAATCAATAATCTTGTTATAAAGAGAAAGACATTTTTGTTGTAACGACGAATGTGATGTATACCGCTGCAAGAACAAAAACAATTTAAGTTATAAATTGACTCTGTATAAATATAACCAATTATAGAATTTGACTTCTTTATTCCGAACCACGCCTTGAAACACAGATGTCTCATGACTCTTATTTAGAATTCGACTGATACTTCAAAATAATCATGAAAGTGAACATATGAACATAATTTTGGAGCTGATGTTGGCGTGGATGCCATCTACAGGAGGATCCAAGAAAGAAATCAGAATTAACTACGAATAGTCCAACAAATTCCCGTTACAGACTTAACATTGGAGGACGTAAATTAAAAGAAGTGTGTAGTGTGCTGAATGAAAATTTGATTACACTACTATTGAGGTTTGTTGCCAACAGTGAGAACATTCAGTAATGTACAACGCAATATTGTGATTTAAAACCAAATTTCACTTAAATATCTTAATGTTATTCTATGGCTTTGGAAGTGCTAATAGTACCCTAATTTTTGAGGCGTAGATTAGCATAGAAGTATGTTTAATAGTTAAAATGTGATGTTCTCTGCTTAAATACGTGGGCTAGGAAAAATTCGTGCATAAGTGATAGAAAGAAACTCTACCATATCCTCAGTCTCGCAAAATGTTATATGAGTGCATATTTACACAAAATTTCACTCTATTCCATTAAAAATTTAAGTATTCTAAATATCATACTACCAAAAAATTATTACGCTTTGCTGGACGGAGGAAAGCTGTACAGTTTTCAGTTTCATAAAGTTGGTATTGTGAGTACGAATAAACTGCCTGTTCAGATAAATGGTTAAAAAATTCAAGATTACCTTAGTAACATAGAATGTGGGTTATTCCCAAACTAAATTTAAATATTGATCGAAATGATAAGCCCTTAATTTTAGAATAATTATTCCACAATTTGATGCTCTCACACATTTGCACACACCTAGTAATGTACTTAAAAATCGTTTATTTTTAATGTACTTTAAACAATCGTTAATTTTTACGACATTGAAATTAATGCACCAGATTTTACTGTACTGTAAAGAATTTGGATTTCGTTTTTACAAAATGCTGAATTTGGAGTAACGTGTAGTATTTCGCCTACCTGTTTTTATTTTTTCCTGTTTATGATTAATGATACACTGAACTTACCTGAAGAATAAGTGCTAAAGCTATGTTGTAAAGTTATCGTATGGAATGAGAGAATCACTAGAAAGTTTGACACTAAGATCATTCTAATTTCGGTCCACAGTATCTTAAAATTACTTTCAGAAGCACAGATGAATCCTCAATTTCCGGTTATAGTGCTACGTGTTCCTATTTATTCGCTGACTTTAGTTGAAGGATAAATGGTACGGTATGTTCACTAGTGCGCGTATCAGGCAAATAAACAGTACAGGCAAGCAACCAAGAAATTGAATAAACAGTGCTGAAAATCAGATTAGTTTGCTGCTCTTAAATTATTGTAGATGAAACTTTAATTAATAATTATATAATTATGAGAGACGACGAACATTCAGTCATTCATTCATTCGTTCATTCATTCGTTCATTCATTCATTCATTCATTCTAACACTTGTTCCACATATTTATGTACACAAATCGTTGGTTTCAATGTCATGTACTACAGTTTTCAACAGATTTACTACGTGCTCTAAACAGAAGTGGAACAGTTCCGCTATTATTTTTAATTACTCTAAATTCGTTTCCAGTACATCCCAAAACAGCTGTCAGTCAATTATCACTATGGTGCCAATCTTAAATTTGATTAATTTGATTTGATTTAATTTGATTTGATTATCTACATCGTAGTAATTTACACAGTAATTGTATAAAGACCTTCTGAATCATTAATCTGTTCAACTGGGAAGAGCTTTCATTTCATTACGTTTAACAATACATTATAAATGTATCTATTACTACATTTGTATTTGTTTTTACCTTAGTTGTGTAGAAACGTTTACATGCGTTTGCTTCTCTTTTTCAGATACGGGTTTATAAGAGAAGTTCGTTTGAAATACAGGGTAAGTTTAACAAAAGGTTTTATACTATTCTTTTACAGATAGCGTCCACTGAAAAACTAGACGAATCAAGAATAACATCATGTTATCATTTAAATTGTTATTACAATCTTATTGCAGCAATACTTTAAAGAACTGATCTGATACATCTGAAGTCTTATTATTACAATGTTATTTCCTTTTGTTTTGTGTAAACCAAAAATTACTAACGTTCTTAAATTAAAATTTTTAAATGTTTAAGTCATCGTTTGTTTATACCCAATTTCAGTAATTTAAAAAAACACACAACTAATTTACCTTTATCTTGATTTAATCATTCGGCAAGCACGTACACAGCGAAATAATATGCCACCGTTAAGTACTATACATATTTAATTTATAGATTTATTTTTATTCTAAGTACTGATCGTAGTTTTTGCGTTATAATAAGCGAATTTTAGTTTTAATGTCATAAAAAGTTAAAAATAGGTCTGAAAATAGGCGAAAGAATTCTTTGGGACTTAAAAATAATCAGCAAAATGCAATATAGTTCATATAAGGTAATAACCAGACATCGGATCCCATATACCTTAGCAATCAATGTACTCCCACAAGTACTATATAAGGCCAAGCGTGACGTCAACAAACGTCCGATGTCAAGTATACCGAAGCGCTGTGTGTGTACAGTCTGGTACGGATATAAAATGCAACGTACGTTACAATATACCATCCTCCTCATTGCTTTCGATGCGGGAATTACAGTGAACAACCATGTACATTCGTAAATTGTCGAATGAGAATTTTCTGCGCCTCTCACTGAAACAATATAAAAATATAGGGAGAAAGTTCGTTCAGTGTCACATGACGTTAATGGTGCATATGAGTAGTACAAATCAATTTCATGTGTTTGTCCGAGAGTTAATTTATATCCTACATTACGCAACACTGAAAATCCAGTATTTTTGTGTAGAACACTGGACTCTTTTTTCCTTTTTGCTCGTTTGGTAGGTGGTGCAGACGCCTCCTTGATTGCTTTTAGACAGCTCGAAAGTATGTTGATCAAGCTGCTTAATGGCTGCTGATAATACCCAAAACTTGATTTATAAAATGGAGACTGCCCAACAATAACTGCGAAAGTAATTCTATTAGCGCAATATGTCCCAACACTTGCACTCCCTGGAAGGCAGACCTTCCTTCGGGGTGAGCAGTAGTTGTAATGAAACTTAAGCTATGCGTTGCGAACCGGACTGTCCCTGCGTGTTGTCCCCGGGACTGACGTCAGCAGTTATATATTGTGAGACTCGTAAACTTCATATACCTTTAAAGGTGTATGGGATCCGATGCCTGGTAATAGCACATTCGCTGCAGCCTTCGGAAACCAGGCGTATGTTTTACTCCTGATCAACCGTGATCTTCAGGTGATTTATCTCCAATTGTATGCCAAAATACACTATGTGCAAATGGCTGCTTTTAAAAAAGATACAGAAATTATGTTCACTATAAGTAGCTAATAAGTTTCGTCTCTGGTTTACAGGATTATTTCCATGTCACTTTAATACCGCATAACTAAAAGTTTTAAAAATCAATAGTTTTTCATTTTAAAACTTAGGTCATATGGTAACAAATGTTATGTAAGCACACAAACATTTTCATATTCTCTGAGATGGACATCTCTAAAAGCTATAACTTCTTTATATTTCTTCGGGAGTTAACATGACTGTTATTTGTGTTACCTTTCAGCACAATGCAGAGCGATTACTGCGCATGATCGAGAATGTGTACCGCTGGTTACCGCTAGGAACAGTGGTCAACAATAAGGTGCTCATAGTTCACGGCGGCATTTCGGATATCACAGATCTAGATTGGATTCGCCGGCTGGATCGGCAGAAGGTAAGCAATTTATATTCACGTTGTTAAGGTAATGAGTTTGAAGTCAAGTAGTAGATGTGTTTATTTGTTATGACAAAGGCTCAGCTCAATACTTTATAGCTACAGGACTGAAATAAGTCTGCAGGGCAAGGGCCTATGGACAGCTAGGCCATAGGAGAATTATTAATGATACAAGAGAGAGAGAGAGAGAGAGAGAGAGAGAGAGAGAGAGAGAGAGAGAGAGAGAGAGAGAGAGAGAGAGAGAGAGAGAGAGAGAAGTAGAGAGTGGAGGGGAAACCTCATGTTTTGTATACACCTACGGAAGAACGAATGTATCCCCTCCAGCGGGTAACGTGGAAAGCACGACTCGGAAATAGAGGCTCAGAAAACCATTTCTCTGACGAACCCCCCCCCCCCAAAAAAAAATTCTAAACTGTAAACCTATACACCATCTTCCCGCCGTCGACCTACCCAGAGCCCCAGTGTTACATGTATCATAAAACACATATACGAAATGAGAGAAAATGAGAGATAAGATAGCCGAGGTAGAAGACACCACTCCTGCATTGGCCTGGTCGACCATGATCAGAGCGGACGATCACCAGCGTTCGAACCAGGACCTTCCGAATACGAGTCTTACACGTTACCAAAGAGTCATATCGTTTAATTAATCTTTATTTATATCACCAAACGCTTTCAAAATTCATTAAGGAGCTATTCAGTGCGTTTAAGCTAAGTTTACAATGAGCTATCTTCTTTAATAGGACGTGAACGTGCAAGATTTATGGGTAGGGATGCTTTCAACATGTCTCTTGAAACTTTCTCATAGCTCCGTGGATGAGATTAATGTTATGTCGCGATGACAAAATGCTTTGGAAAACCTGCACTTCTCCTCAATTTATGACTAAGGAGCTCTTTCATGCAATAGAGAAAATCATGAAAAAGGGGAAATGTTGTTCACTTTGTTCTGATGAAGTTACGTCCATGCCTTCGCGAAACATTCACATACGCGCACAAGGTGTGAAGTAACATAGCACTAACAAACTGTTCTATAATATAGTGCAACATAAAATTTGGGAAATACATTATTTAGCAGAATCGAGGCTATGAAAAGACTTCGCCGTTTCTTTTGTACTTCAGCGAGTGTTATGAATTTATACATGATCGTGGGTTTCATTATTGTAAATGAATTATTAATAAAATATTATAATAAAATTAGATATCGACAATAGAGAAAGTTTGTCAGATAATACTTGCTCAAAGCAAAGGGACATTATAAGGTTGTCTGGTCGATGGGTCGTTCATCGCACTCTCAGTAGTTGGGGCGGGTGTACCAGCTGGAACAGTTAAGGCAGTTCCGTGGGTCTATCTGCGGCCTCCTGTGTTTACTTCGTCCCTTTATTCTGAGAGTCGTAACCACAATATATATATACATATATATACATATCGTACGATATATGTAGGTCGTAGTGCAGTACGAGGTGTCCCCCACTACTGCACCACCTCCATCCTATTACTTCGGTAACGTAATTCAACAACTTTGACTAATACATAAGTCTTAATTTACGTCCTTCAAAATCGTCTAATAAGCCCAGCGTTCATAGAGCTTAGATTACCAGACATTCATCTTTCAGGATATGGGAAACCCCCGGAGAAACCTTATCCAGATAACTCACCCTGACCGAGTTTCGAACTCGGGACCTCTCGAACGTGAGACAGACGTGCTACCATCACGCTTTAAAGGCGGGCACTAATAAGGTGAATTAAAGTAACTAATTTAGGAGGCTTTCAGTATGCTGTTTGGACAGTTAATGTGGTTATTCAAAACTAATAGTATAAAAATAATATAGATGATCAATATTGCAAAGAAATAACAAAATATACACGTGGGCAGTATTGAAATAGAAATTGTAGTAAAGAGACTTGGATAATGATTCACATACAGGCTGTTGTTACACTAGACTTACAAGAAGTTACTGAAATGAATTTCCCTGTAGATATTAATTAAATATTTCAATAGTTCTCGCACTTGTATACCTCCAATAGAAGTGTTAGAACACAACAAAGAATCATCAGCTCTTCCGAGATTTAGTCAAAATCGCATTTCTACTTTACCAAGTTAAGGAGATACACCACTGAGCTTCATACCTCTACATTTTAAACCATATTCATATATTCCATGAATAATTTTACAAAATAGAACGTCGTGAACTAAAATAGATGGCATAAAAGCTTGTAATTACGTAAAAATGAAGTTATGGACAGTGAAGCAACAAATACTACACAAATATAATTATTTATAACAACAACTTCACTTGTATTTAAAAATAATCATGTAAATTTATTATTGATTGAGATCCCGATTTCGTAAACCTTCGTTTCCATCTTCAGTAAGATTGTATACGACTGAAGATTTAAACGAAGGTTTACGAAATCGGGATCTTAATCAAAAGGAAATTGACATAATTTTCTTTAAAGATAAGTGAAGTTTTAGTTATAAATAATTATATTTTTTATAAAAGCTTGTACGTTTTTTGAAAGCATTTTAAGTATACCTGAAAATAAAATTTAATGAAACGTAGTGTGCATTTACCTGAAACACATTTTAGAGCAACGAGTCCTTAAACTTTGGTATATTAAGTACATATTTCTGAAAATAATAAAATTAATTTGATTAAATGATGAATAACATTTTTACGTTCCTTGTAACTATTATATCCAAATAATTAATGCTGCACTACCTCAAATATATGATCAACATGTGTTCCAGAACCTTTAACTTCCATGCAGTACGTTTGAGGAACAGTTAATGTAGGGCAAGATTATGTTAAATAATTGAATTACGACAAGCTGTCTTTGAAGCTTCAGAAAACCTAAAGATGAATAAGTGACACAATGGCTTCTGTTTAAGTTGTATAGTTAAGTCTCTTTCTAGTATATTATATAAATCTTCCTTATTCCATCTAACCAGTTTAGTCATTTGACATTTGTGGTCCTTTATTCTCAGATAAGTAGCCAAGTTGTGTCTATATTGCCATTCACGTTTACCCGTTTAGGTAAACGTGACTCAAAATACAAATTTGTAAATGTTCATTATTTGTTATTTTCGACAGTATACGTCACTTCTACGACCTCCCGTGACAGAAGGATCAGCTCCAGGTGCAGAACTTATAGACAAACTGGAGTGGAAACAGGTGAGTACTAGTTTCTGAGGTGAGCAGAAGTTTAGAGAGTTTTGTGATATGAGAGGAAACTAACGTCGGTATTGGTTGTCGCAATCCCACTAATCGTAACTCAACACTTGCGCTAGCAGAACATCGTATGGTAAGCACACATGCTCCCAGTCAGATGAGTTCAGGAAAGCTTGCCGCTTTGGGAGCGTGCAACTCTTCCATCTTCAGCATGTTAAATGGTTATTCGACTGCTGCTTAATTTGTGTATCTATGTGCCTTTTGAGTCGGTCCATTTGAATCATATGGGAACTGAACAGCAGCCCAGCATCCTGATTCAGCTAGTCCCTCTCGCAGATGGCCAGCTTCTCCTGCAGTTCCTTCAGCTTTAAAGTGGGGACACCATAAACAATGCAGTCGGTATCACTCCACCAATAAACACGTGTCAAACTTAACTGCTGTCAGCTGTTTATGTTTGACTCTTCTCACAATTGTCATATGTTTCACTGCAAGTCAATTTTAAAGATTTTAGAATTTAATTATAGTACTTACCTCTTTTATTATTTTAATCTGTCAAATAGGCGATACTATATACAATGAAGTAACGAACTATTTCCACTCTCACTTCACAATTCCACTCGCTCTAAGAGCTATGCTACGGCCTAATGTTAATATCCGTACACACTTTAAGATCGGACAGGTGTAGACCCTGCTTTCACATTTGGCCAAGATGCTTATGACACTCTATGGATAATTTCAAAGCCCTTTTGCCAAAACCCTGAGTAACTGGCCTCAGCAAGTTGATCTTCGAAGGCGGTATGCTGTTTCTGATTCTGCCCGCTAAGTTGCCGGTGTCGTAATTGCTTCTTTGTTTTGGTTTTGGAGGTACAGCTGTGATATCACATCTAGACTGGCCGTTTTGCCTGAAGGTTGTGGTTCTTGTGTCCGGTAGCATGTTCCCGTAGGGGAGGGGATCCGTCCCCTACAGCTGCTGTGGTGCGGGCGCTGAGGACCTTGAGCACTCGTGGTACCTCTGACGTTACTAGAGGAACCTCGGGCCGAACATTCGAGCCCCTCCCTTAGGGGAGCTGTTCGGATTGGGTTAGACTCGAGCGGTAGTGTGTTCCCGACACCCGCGCCAGGCTTCGGCAGTTCGGAGGAGGTAGAGGGTTACCTGGGTACTAGCCTGCAGAGGTAGTAGAAGATGTGCTAGATCACAGGCGGCCCCAGTGAGGTTATTCGGTAGTCTTCCCTGTGGGATTGACGCACGTAATTGGCGTATCCACTTCCACCCGTCTTGACGTTGTCGATGGTGGGGGGGGGGGGGGGCTTTTAGACTCCCCTATGGAAAGAACCCCGGAGTTCTCCATCGTGTCCCGGATGATAGAGGCCGGAGTCTTCGGACTCTCAGCTAGACCTCGCACTTAACATGTCTGATGGCGTGTATCTGAGATAGACTACTCTATCTCACCAATAAATAATGGTATGAGATTACATTAAGAATACTTGATTGATTAAGGAGCTGAATATCATTCTGCGCAAAGTTCAGACTGTAAGGCAGATGGCCAAAATTCTCCCATTTAAAGTTATTCAAAGATTCTGCGGGTTTTTGGTTCTTTCCTCTTTTTAGACTAAAATATTGAACATTGTTATACAAAAGTACTACGGCGAATATCAATATAGCATTATGTTTGTTTTGAATAGTTTTGAAAAATTATAACACCATGCACCTCGCATTTGGCGATGATTTTCACTTCACCTTAAGCAAATGTTCTCAGTACAATATACGTGAATAACTTTGAAATACTGTTTATCTTTGCATTATAGATGAGAAACAAATGTCACGACTTCCCGTTTAAAAATTTGAATATTCGAAAATTCAAACCTATAGGTAACATTTAATTAAATATGTTAATCATATATTTTAGTCGAAATATTTATATCAATGTGTTCAAAAATGTTTCCATATAAAGGGTAGATTGTGGTGGAGAGATTTTCTTAAAAATCCTGGTGTCGCATCTTTAAAGATGCCAACTTAAATACCAAGCAGGGTATTTAACAAACTTTTCCATGTTGAGTTATTCTGTTTACAATTAGACAGACAAAAATATGCTTTGTTTTTATTCAGAGAATCCAAAACTTGTAGTTCCGTTGAAATTTCAATATTTAATTTTTGATTCTATGACAAACTTCGGTGGAAGGGGAACTTACTACCTTTGTACCCATACCTCTAATGGGTAGCCTCGGGAGGGAGGGCAGAGTGAAGTGATGATAAAAGGGTGGTTAAACTTGAGGAGATACAACACCAGAGGGCAGGATCCTTAACAGCTACAGCTGTCCATTGACATCTTGTCAACCTATTCCCCTCACCTTCTTCGGGTCTATTCATCATCTAAGAAGCCAGAGAGGATGAGAGTTTACAGAAGGCACATTCCATGCTTTACATCCCAAAACTACAACCTGGGGCCTTGAATTAGCTAACCAGTTAAAAGTTAAAGCGAGATGAAATGAACAGACGATATTCGGGTTACGTAATTATCCTTCCCGAAATCACCTAGTGACCAGTAAAAACTCCGAAATGTCTCATGGGTAAGGCTGGTCGACTACCGGAATCGAACTCACAATCTCCTGGATAGGGGCCACTGACTCTACCGCCTAAGCTACCACCTGGATTTTTTTCCCGCTTGCTGGAAGTATGTAGTAGGGAAAGTTAAACAACAGCTTTATTTTAACTGCCCAAAGAAACAGGCCTTGTTTGCCTTAACCACGAGCTTCTCCGTAGTTACCGCCAAACTTTGCCCTCCGTGACGCCACTGTTTCCATAAGAAGCGCCTCGCTCATTCTGATTAGGAATAATTTAGTTAAAAGGTTGTGCGTGACTAGACGTAGGTATGTACGTTAAGAAGCAGTTTTCATCACGTACATCATTCACGGCCCAATGAGTAACTGCAGAATTTGTGTTGTTCATTAAATCGATAGCATAGCCATCAGGCAGGCTAGATAGCCGCTTTGTTCCAGGCTTTGTGGTTGGCTCTGGTGCATGGAGATACAATGAAAATAAAAGACGACAATTCTATCGATGAACAGCGTGCAGCTCTATTGTTTTGCTCCGTTTTTTACCTCCCGTAGGCCTTCATTTGTCAAAACAGAGTGTCAAAACAAGGGTGTTCAATGATACATGTGTTGTACATTCACAAATGTTTTCTCTTAAAATATTAATTACTTTCTGTACGATGTAGCAATGGAGACGGTGTTGCATTCCACCAATTTTTTTTCCTGAAGTGTTGATTCACATTATTTCCACAACTCGCTCTTGTACAAACTATTCCTGCAAACGTTTATATTTCATGTTAATCGAGACAAATATTGTAGGAATGGTTTATTTATGTGTTTCAATGAATATAGGAGAAGTGATAGCCTTAAACAATAGTCTAGACTTGAAAGAGTTGGTCGCTATGTGGTGGCTTTGAAATCGCTTTCTTGTGTGACCAGGAGAGAGCGAGAGAGGAAAACAAAAATTCCCATGGGAGAACATAAATTCCCATTTATGAAATGTGAATTTCTCAACAAGGAATATCTCAAATGGCCAACATTATGAGACGTGTTTAACGAGGTCAAGCCGAGGTTTTTATCAAGCTCGGTATATAAGTAATTTGTGGTTTTGAGTTATGCTATACACACACAGAGAGAGTGAGAGAGAGACCTTTATTTGCTGTGGACTACCTGCGCTGTTATCCTTAAATTTGCAACCCAAAGTCAATACTGATGCAGAGGCAGACGGCGAAGTCAGACGTAATTTGGAGCACGCCAGGCAGACTATGTCTAACGGAGCGTTAAATAAGGAAATGACGTTCGGGAGAGTGGATCTAACTCCTAAAACTTAGTCCTTCTGGTCTAAAAGTTTACCTGGATGAACTGGAACGGTGTCACGCGAGATTAACTTGACCGCTATACACAGTATGAAGCCGCTTCAGCCAGTGAAGTAGGCCACTAGCGCAGTTCCTGAATGAGAAGTGAGGCCGCATGACTTAGGCGTGCCACTTCTGTCCATCCAAACAGGTGACAGTGCGACACTAGATTACAACGAAACGATAGGAAAGGAACCTCGCGGTAATTAATCTTTGTAATTAAGCTTAAAATACCCATGCAGTGCATATTCTATAAGAAAAGTAAAATAAAAGTATTAAAGTATACATAAACACGAATGCAATAACTGCTTCAGTGCTATAGTTTAACGTAAAATATTTGAATATATAATATATACAATTAAAATTAAAACAATCTAGGAAATTACTAATCAGTTTTTAAATAACAGATGAATACCTCCTAACTTTATTAGAACAAAAATTAAATTTACACAAGAAAACAACTCTACACTATGTGATGTCTTTAAGATTACGTTAGCATTGCACGTTTTCTCTTAGGAAAAAAAAGACGAATAACAACTTAGTGGTTGAAGAAGTAAAATATTTAGTTATTCAAACCTGAAATAAAAAAATTCATATTAAGAGGTTAAAACCATAAAACTTTATTTGACAAATTGTGTGCTTTAATGAGATACGTTTCTTTTGTTTCCTACCTTGTACGGTTATCTGGAAATTTTCAGATGGTTAAAGGTAAACCTTGCAAATAGCTGAATACCTATAGCTGAATAGTTTTAATTAAAGTCATTAAGGTCTTCTAGAGGAAATAAAAAGTAACTAAAATGTTTTTAGGTAAAATAGGTTTTGTGAAGGGCATCTTTATAGACTTAATGTCGCCTCTCTGAAGATCCTAACTTAAGTTTGATATTTTACCTATTTTTTGCGTGAAACATATTTATTTGCCTACTTACTATACGTAAGCAATAGAAAATAGAGATAAAACTATCAAAAAGTCCATTAGAGCTACATAAAGTGTAAATTACTAAGTATAGCTATGTGCAGACCATTCACCTATTACAGCTTTTGCTCATAAAATTAAACACAAATTCACCGTCGATTTAAGGTAGACCACTCCAACTCCAAAAAGCAGACAACGAAAACGAAAGGGGGATATTAAAGAAACGAAAATAACAAACAAACTCTGAATTTTGAGACCCCATCAATTGTAGGAAACCTCACTGAGTTCATTCTCTAAGGCATAATCACTTGAGTAATTTCTAAAGTGAAGGAATTTGTTATTTTTTCCTCCCACGTAAGAGTAATGTGATTTTAAGAATTGAGGGCTAATAGCAAAACAGCAAACGCAGGGATAATACGTTGAAACTTAGCAAAAACTATTTAGTGTACCTTATATGGTTTATTATTAACAATTTTATGCAATTTCTTCTATTGAATACAATATGTACTAGATAGACAGAAAAAGCTCCTAACGATTTTTTCTCCTAAGCTTTTACCAGTCAACAGATCTGCGTGTTCCTTTATTGGCCCAGACAATTTAAAGGCCAACCTTCCTATTGTTTTGCAACTGTGGCATAATTTCTGTTCAGATATTACACTTATTTTATATCATGCTGAATTAAATATTCCTACCAAAATGAAAATGGTTCAACTTTTATCCTTAAAGGTATGAGTAAATGAGCTAATGCATTCTAAAACTGTACTGAGTTCCTAAACTTTAGACACGGGACTTCTGTTGGAATACAGAAAAAGAGCTTCACAAAAACTTGTACCTATAAGTGTGTGTGTGTGTGTGTGACGTGTGTGATAGAGAGAGAAAACAATATAACTGAAATTAATAAGATCAAAATTCTGTCAGAATGCTTACGAATATAAAAAAGAAATCAGCGCATCCTAAACAACCTTTACATTGAAAAGCTAACAAATATTTTGATTTACTCAAAAGTGGGTGTAGTGGTTTTAATTAAGTTTGCATAAGTTCAAGATATTCTTATGAAAAATTAAATTTATATTTTGAATTTTATTGTAACAGCCTCTGGCGTTCGCTTCATATAAACATAAATACCCTTGTCCTACAATGTATGTAAAATTTCTGTATAAAGTAAATAGTTGTAGGAATAAAAGGTCATGTAGGTAAATGTAAACATAGGCTCTCTTTTTAATCAGAGGTTCTCAAAAGTGCATAATCGGTGAAATAATGGAACTGAATTTTTTTATGAAAGCACTCTCTATTTATTTAAACTGCGGAGTAACGAAATAAGCCAAAGTATTTCTTAACCACATTTTATATACATTATATTCTCATTGATTAATATGAACAGTAATAAATTTACGATTTTATGATAAATTTACATATGATTATTTTAACATTAATGAATGACAATTACTTTGTTTGGTTAAGATAATTGTATGGTAAGGGAATTTTTATGATAAGGAACAAATCAGTTTAACTGCTGCAGTACCAAAATTATCATAATTATTTTTAACAGCCACGTTGTTACTAACACGTTCTACTGCTGTGTAGGTGTTCGATGTTCTGTGGAGCGACCCTCAAATCGGGGATGGCTGTGTACCTAACACTCTGCGTGGAGCTGGGACTTACTTTGGGCCCGATGTTACGGAGAAGTTCCTAGAGAAGAACAAGATGCTGTATCTCATCAGGTCCCACGAATGTAAACCCGGAGGTTACGAACTGGCTCATGGGGGCAAGGTAAGGGCTAATCTTTACATCTTCTAATTTTTATACCAGAAGTCATTCAGCGACTACATATTATCATTTCAAATAAACACATTCTAAGGTAGGAGTAGAAGCTAGCTTGTTAAACTTTATAACACAACTGCTAGAACTTCAAAATAAAATATCGCTTTAAAATGCAATTAATCCGGATCATAAACTTTATAGTAATAACAATTTTATTGATTTAGTAAGGATTGACCATTGGGGTTAACAGAAACAGAAGAGTACAGAAAAGAGTCTCACCGAGAACATACGATCGGTTGAATAATTACAGTTGAAATCGCTTGTAATATGTACATAGTAGCAGTAATATTGATGATATTAATTTAAACAACATATGGGAGTGGTCTGAAAAGTTTCCGAACTCAAAATGAAATGGCAGCACTCGTAAATAAAAGCGGGTGAATTTCGTTAATTAATCTGTTGACAGTTACTCACCAAAGTTTCAGCCATTTTGGACGCTCAGTTGTTATGTAACAGTCGTTTGAGTGAGTTGATGTGAGTGATTTGATAAAATGGACAAAATCGAATATCGAGCTGTCATTAAATTATTTTTGAAAGCAATACACCTACTCAAATCAAAAAATTATTTCGATTGTGTATGGGAACTCTGCATCATTAATTACCACAGTGAAATTTTGGGCCGGTGAATTTAAACGTGGCTATAAGAGCTTGGGATACGATGAACATTCTGGGACATCCAAAAACTGCAACTTCCGACAGAAACATCGCCAAAGTTTACCAAATGGTGCTAGACAACTACCGAATTAAAGTGAGAGATAGCAGAGGCTATAAACATATCAAAAGAACGTATTTGTCACATATTTAATCAACATTTAGACATGAGAAAGCTGTCTGCGTGTTGGCGGCCACATTTGCTCACGTTAGACCAAAAACGTGTTCGAATGAGCATTTCCAACGCTCTGTTGGCACAGTTTAGGCGCAATAAATCCGAGTTTTGGCGCCCATTAATTACTGTAGATCAAACTTGGATACGCCATTATACGCCCGAAACAAAAATACAGTCCAAACAGCGGAATGCAAAGCGGGGACGGGCTCCAAAAAAAGCAAAAACAGTTTTTTTCGGGGGGAAGGTGATGGCGACTATTTTTTGCGGTAGTCGTGGAGTTATTTTAATCGGTTATCTTCAGAAAGAAATCCTGTTTCACCAAGACAACACACCGTCTCACACCTTAGCGATTGCAATGGCGACAATCCACGAATTACGATTTGAACTGCTTGACCAGATGTAGCCCCAGGCGACTTCTTTTTGTTCCCTGATCTGGAAATTGCGCTCGGAGAACAGAGATTTTCGTTAAATGAAGAGCCAATCACCTTCATGAGCAATTATTTAGCAGATAAAACCGCCGAGTTGGACAGGTTACAGAGATGGGAGCATTGCTAGTAGAAGTCTGTAGAGCTACAAGGAGACTATGTTGAGAAACGCAAAGTACTATTTGGACGAGTTACAGAGATGGGAACATCGCTGGGAGAAGTGCGTAGAGTTACAAGGAGACTATGTTGAAAAACGCCGAGTGCTATTTGGACGAGTTACAGAGATGGGAGCATCGCTGAGAGAAGTGTGTAGAGTTACAAGGAGACTATGTTGAAAAACGCCGAGTGCTATTTGGACGGGTTACAGAGATGGGAGCATCGCTGGGAGAAGTGTGTAGAGTTACAAGGAGACTATGTTGAAAAACGCCGAGTACTATTTGGACGGGTTACAAAGATGGGAGCATCGTTGGGAGCAGTGTGTAGAGTTACAAGGAGACTATGTTGAAAACGCCGAGTACTATTTGGACGGGTTACAGAGATGAGAGCATCGCTTGGAGAAGTGTGTAGAGTTACAAGGAGACTATGTTGAAAAAAAAAATGTGTAAAAATGTCTTGTACATTTATTAGGTCGGAAACTTTTCAGACCACCCTCGTACTAAGGGTTTGAGATGAAGCATGGTTGAAATTATCGGAAAGCAAAATATGTTCCAGGTTTCTTCAGCTGAATTCCTAATTTCGAATTGCTATCCCGAGTGTGCTACGTGTTACTTTGTCCAAAATGAAATGTTTAATGAAAATACTTCCAAAACATTTAGAGTAGCTTAAGGTAAATAGAAAACTTGTATGGTATTAATGAACGATTTTGGTAATTTCTGTTTTTCTATAATTAATCTTATAATTATTATCATTCATTTTAGAGAAATATTATTAATGAGAAATATATTGCTTACAGGTATCGTTAAAACATATTTGTTCGCAACATGTTGACGCTCTGGGTATCTGGACTTTCTCTACTGATTGTATACAGTTTCTTCCAACATTTATTCTAAATAATATATAAAGTATTTGTAAGAGGCATATGTAAGTCGCTATATTGTTATGGAGCGTGTCTAAACGGCTAATTCGGTAACTAATACGTTAAATTGGAAGCAAAGAAAACAATCTGGCATAAGCAATGAAGGGCAAGCTTCCTTTGACAGCTTTTGGTTCTAGTCTAGTATCCAGGCGGTTACTTTCTCCACACCTCACTGCAAGAACAGGGTGTTTCATTCGCTCTCGGTTCTTAATGCTCGAATATAAACAGTGGCGATAATAATTTAATAAGACTTGAATGTAAGTACTCCACGAGATGGTGTCACATGTCGAATTCTATGAACGCATCATCTGGCTTTGACCCATATTTCTGCTGCTGATGTTGAGAACAGGCGTACTGCGTATAATGACTAAACGATGATTGTTAGGATGCCAAGGTCGAGATCATGGCTTTTAAATGCCTCCATGTCAGCAGAACTTTATTTCCTTACATTTCCATTTCACCTCCTCGTATGCAACACTTACAATCCTAAACTTACAAGCGAGTACCTGGGATCAGACCACCTCCGGATCCAAGAGAGTATAATTGTTGGGGAGTGGTAAAAGATCTTCTGTGGAACACCGGCGACGCTGCTATAATCCTGAAATTGAAGAATACCATTAACACAAAGTATTTGTTTAAATCTAAGTGTTCATTAACCAGAATACCTTTTAAAAGTTAAAATTTATATCCATATTATAAGTTGAGGTTCCACAATTAACGAGAAGCTTTCCAATCTCTCGGGAACGAGAAAGAAAACTAATACTTAGCTAAATTTTAACTTGCTCATTCTCGGACGTTGCACATTATCCATATTAATTAGATCCTTCAAGGCAGCCATGACAGCTGCTGCCTTGCATTATGTGGCCAAATTGGAAGCAAGTGAAAAAATATGCTTGGTCAGTTAGAAACAAATGAAATCCCAATTAACATAACTCCAACTATTCACTGTTTTCGATGTGGTGGTGGATATTTATTCCCGTTCTTGTTACTTATCTGTTATGAATCAAAATTTCCTCCCCGTTCTCGGATTACTATGAACTTATTATTCTGATAAATTCCATATTCCGTAATTTCATCAGTTACATTTTCTGAATGTCATTTTATCCTTATTTCAATACTATTCTGTTTCGCACTCTAATGTACTCAACCTTGAAATACAATAGCAGGGCCAGACACTGTGGCTACAAAGCCAAGCATGTGTTTGTACCATTAGAACTTAACGCCAAACTCGCACGTGCACACGCAAATCAGAACTTTACATCACCTCATGTGGTAACACGTTTTTCACACGCACACTTAGTCCTATCAAATTTGTTCAGCGTAATGGTAAATCAAGGACTGAAAACTAGTGAAATATACTGCATAGTGCAAACATAAATAGATTTTTCTTTCACCTTGAAATTATTTGTTTAAACAGAAGAAGAAACTGATACACAGAGGGTTTTACCCTCAGATAGGATAAGCAGTTGGTGATGGTAGAAGTATCTGCAGTTTCCTGACTGAATCACTTTTATTTTCCATCTTACGATACTCCTCATTTGTCCTCTGTATCAGTTATGTCAATTCATGGAGTACGCTCCGTGGTAAGGTGAGACTCGCATTCGGGAGGTCCTGGGTGCAATCTACGATTGTCACTCTGAGCTTGGAGTCTCTGTTGTTTTTCCTCATCGGTAGATGGATGCTCCGATGATTTCTATCACGATTTCCTTTCCCTAGTTTCCTTTTATTTCATCCTTGTTCTATTGGCACGCTTTTACGTTGAGTGAAACAGGGCTATGTTGATGCTTACTCCATGGTAATAGTATTCATCTTGGACATTAGAGGGCTGCCTGATCGCAAGGGTCGTTCGTTTTTCGCTCAGGAATTTTACAGTAGTGGCTATAGACTTCAAGCAAGGGAATGTGTTCTACCTTTCCAGCTGTAGCCTATAGGTAATAATTTTTTTAGCGGGGGAGGGGGGTGTTAGCCAAACTCCTCTGTTTGTAGGTCGCAGTATAAACTACACCTATCAGTCATGTATTATCCTTCCGAAATAAATTCTTCAACTTAGATGGATACTGGCGTACAGACAGCTGTTATTTTAAATGTAATGTAAAGAAGAAAGAAAGCATTCTACTAATATCGCTGGTAATGTCGATGTGGAAGCCATGGCAAATCAGACTATCATTTTCCTAGCTGTGGTAAGAATATCATTAGACAGAACTTACGGTTTTCATACACACTGATTACAACATAATTTGATGGGTTTTTCTTTCTGTGGACGTAATGTTCTGTGAACATTGTTTTCCAGTTTGAGATTATCCGCAGCTTAGAATTACATACCCCACTCTACTTCAACATGATCTATGTCCTAATTGCTTTATTTACAATGATGTTGATATCTCGTACCTTGAAAATCAGTTCTACTAAAGGTGCATACGTAAAGAAACAACGTAATTTCGTATTCTCTAAAAAGGTTATGCTGCAATATTTGCCGTAAGGGCATAAAACAGAAACAATGCCCTCATTTCTTGTTAATTCAATTTCACAGTTAGTTTCCAAATGTATACTCTTGTAGTTACACAAAGTTGCTCTATTCCAAGATGGTAATATATGATAACCATTCAATGAAATGCTAACTTCATTTAACTTGTTCGTGGATATGCTAAACTGAGTGCAATTAAGGATCTGCTGAAGGGAAGCAGTTCACTTGAGAATAAGAAGTACACAAGTGTGTGCCTCCATCACATCTTGTATCTCGAGTTCTCCTTCAAATATAGACAGTGATGAACTGAAAACTGTAGGAGATATATTTAAGACTTTTAGAATATGTTTTATAGTGTACTCTAATGCTAATTCTGCAACCACAAAATCATATCATAAATAATAAATGCTTGATTCTCACCAAAGTGGCCCGGGTTCGATCCCAGGCGACTGCATGTGAGATTTGTGATGGATATCACTGCACTGAGGAAGGTTTTCTCCGGATTCCTGGGTTTCCCCCGCCATCTTTTCACCAATTGCTCCATCTTTACTATCATTATTCTCGCCATCATTCGGTCATCTACTTCTCTCACTCTCATATCAGGCATTGGGCGGATCACCCATCCTGCATCCTCTCTCTCTCTCTCTCTCTCTCTCTCTCTCTCTCTCTCTCTCTCTCTCTCTCTCTCTCTCTCTCTCTCTCTCTCTCTCTCTGATCTAGTTTCCGTTCCTCAAACCTACGCATAAGGGTTAAGAGGAACAAGAATACCCTAACACCACAATAAGTGGAATAACTAGGGAAGTTAAAGAAGTTTAAATGCAACAAAAACAAGTCGATGATACTGAATGTCACAATGAACATGTCGTATTTGTTTTATGAATACTATAAAATGAGTTTTAAATCTGTCAGATAAAAACGACGTACTTAAATTTGAAAATGCAATGTTAAAGGTAACAAGCGTATATTTATCGCTCTGCAATAATTATTTTTGGATGAACAAAATATCTAACAAATATAGGTGCGTTATGAAAATTACAGACTTCATTTTTTAAACATTTTGAAGCGTGAACAGTAGGGTAGTACGTCACGTTACGTGGCATTGGTTCCCATGCATGGCTGACCATGACAGCTTATTTCATCGGTGTCTTAAGTTTTTCTGCTCAGTGATAACTAATTAGGTTTTCTATGTCATCTTTATACACATCGGTAGCGTTTGGGGCATGACTTGAGAGTATGAACAGACTTTCTGCATAAGACTGGAATCCCTCTTAAGGTTTTGGTAATATATGATGTCGAACGATACTGGGTTATGAGAACCATCATATAGATTATTTTGGAATGTATAGTAATCAGACATATTGGTACATTGAATTTAGAATCTTAAGTCCCTGGTGATAACACTTGGGAGTTTCTAACACAAATATAGTAAGGGCAGTGTGCAGCATCTGATAAGTAACATTGTATATGACATTACCAGAACGAAAGAACATTTTCGTAACATTAATTATAAACAAACTGATAAATCGGCCGTAGTAGATAATTTTTGGTCATTTAACCATGAAATAAATCCAGAAGTTAAATTATTAAAACAATTAAATGGTCTGATAGAATTAATGGTTTTGGAAATAATATTTATTTAAAAAAACAAACATCACGTAATGAATTTTGAAATACCGGCAGTCGATTCTGTTTTTAAATTTGTTTTATTTTTAGATTTTGGTTTTACTAACAAGACCATATTAACATCTAGCGTTCGTAACGATGGCGACAGTTTTGTTTCCGGCTGAGGATGTGGAAGAATTTCCATGAAATTGCGATCCCGAACAATTTATAAGAAAAGTGGTATTTCTTATAAGATAAGTGAAGTTTTAAGTTACAAATTGTTATATTTGTATATATTTGTTTGCTTCACTGTGCATATTTTCCGTACTGCATATGCTGTTTTTCTATCATGTCATCTAAGGGGATAGAGAAAACAATGCACTATGAATAAATGCTAAACTAATCATAGTAAATTTAATATAAGTAATTCAAGAAATAGTCGTGATCACCAATGTGAAAGGCCGCAAGGAAGGCTGAAAGCAATGCAATTTTTGTCATTCCATTCTATTGAGGATCAACACCGGAACAGTTGCAATAGTATTGACACAATCTTCTACCAGAGTGGTTCACCAAGCATTTGGAACATCCACTTGATTTACATTTAATCGAAGTTACTCAGTTGGGTGTTTGTTTATTCCCGGAAGTTCGGGAATCAAACACCAGTATTTTATTTGACAATCTCACTTAACAATTCGACTGTACAGTAGACGCTAAAAGTAACGGCTACCTTACTATAATCTGGCTTCAGATGCCCGGACTTTCCCTAGATATCGTATAACTTAAATTTGTCCTGAATAAGCAAATCAAACGGATTGTTAATCCACAATAAAACTGATATTTAGGAAAAAGTCTGACTTGTTTATTATTAAGTATATCAAAGCTCATCTTGGTTGATCATAGTTACTATGTTAAAAAATATCTAACTTTAATTTGTATGAATGTATATTTAGATTATTTTTTTTCTATATATGCATGTGCTTCTCGTACTGCCTGTTCAAGTAATACATACTGGTCCAATTCTTTATTTCCCTCTGCTTTTTAACCTATTCTGTGGATAAGCTAGTAATATTGTTGGATAAATTAAATTTTATATTATATAGCCTTATTCCTATAACAGAAATAAATATGATCTTTTATTATTCTGAAGTTTAAATTGCGACATATGATTGCTTCTTACCTTTCCTGAAGCAACATTGGTGCAATGTGAAACATCAGTGGCCTCTGTGAATAAATAAAACTTCACTGACTTTAAATGTGAAAAGCCTCAGAAACAAAACTGGAGAACAGTGTTGCAGATTTACAATATTGAAGGGTTATCTAAGATGTGAATGTGCTGTTACATTTCAGGTAATTACAATATTTTCTGCATCCAATTACTACGAGGTTGGTTCGAACAAGGGAGCCTATGTGAAGCTGGTAGGTCCAGAATTATCAACGCACTTCGTGCAATTTACGACAGCTACAGCACGCACTAAGAAGTTAACGTTCAGGCAGAGGATTGGTCTGGTAGAGAGCTCGGCTATGAGAGAACTCAACGGCCAAATCTTAGCACGGCGTGAAGCTCTTTTGGAAGAGTTCCGCAAGTTCGACAGAGAAGGTACTGGTAAGTGACACAATGCACCTTAGTCGCTCTGCATTACACAATGATGTGCTTCTTTGTTATTTTCCTTTCCTCTGTGACATAATTTCTTCTGACAATTGTTAGTAAATTAAGTAATAAGCTTTTCCCCACATCCAGATCCCCTCATTTCGAATCCCTGTAAACATGACACGATTGGTCAAACTTTCAAGAAGTAAATTAAATTTCGTGCATCACATAGAACAATGCCATCCAAAGGAATATTCCTGAGCAACATAAAATTTTACAGTGACCAAAAAATACGAAGTCCCAACTCGTTAATTAAATTATATCTTCACAGGGAAATTACTCCCATTTTTGGAAGTCTTAGCGCTCCCAAGAACTGATCATTTGTCAGTAGCCTGTCCACGAGCAAACAACTTATCCGAATGGATGATCAATTGTCTGGTATGGTAGTGAAGAAGGAAATGAAAGTAACAATGAAAAGAATCATAGATAAATTGACAGATAAAATTATCCAACCCAGCATTTCTAGAGACAAAGGAAAACGTCTAAAAACCCTTTAGTCAGGTTATAAAGCCCATAGCACCCGCCGTTGCATCGCTATCTCGGCCAGTGTATATATTGTATGCATTGTAAAACCGTTATTACCTCCAAATCCGTTCTTATTTGCATTCATATTAATTTATGAGGCTGTAGCACACCTTGTTTGATTCAATACCTTTCGGCCAAATGAATGTTGTTGACCCACATTCAAAAACGTAAGGTACCTACCGCAGAATAGAGTATTGTCTCAGAACTTAATTTTTGCATAAGTGTATAACCAATGAAAAGAAAATAACAGATCAATTGCAAATAGGAGAAATGTATTTTTAACAATTTATGCACGAAAGAAATGTTTTCATATTAAAATAAAACCTGAAGCTTTCCTGGTGACGCATATGTTCAATTTCTTCTCGGGCAGCAAGCCAGGTGAAAAGACGATTAGAAATCGACGTTTCGGGAGTACGCATCTCTCCCATCATGACGATATTTATTAAATGTCATAACCACAAATGTATCACTGGATACAACACAAATATAAACAAAGACAAAACATTATCAACATTCGCAATACTGAACAAAAAACTGTTTTCAGTAAATTAAATGCCAGGTCAGGAGATGGCGTGAGTATAGAAAATTGAGTCAAAGAAACGTAACTAATTAACATGATTATCAATCTGTATAGATCTGTGCTTCTTAAGTCGACGGATTTCCATTTTAAGGCCGGTCTCCAAGAGGAACTGAACTGAAATCCAGCATCACGATTAAGCGTGCTCCTCTCGGAGGAAATGGCCAGAGCCTCCTTAACTATTTGTGGTTATAACATTTAATAAATATCCTGATGATGGGAGAGATGCACACTCCCGAAACGTCGATTTCTAATCGTCTTTTCACCTGGCTTGCTGCCCAAGAAGAAATTGAGCATAAAGTTTTCATATTGTTTTTCGCCGCGTACATAGTATGATTATTTTGCGTAAAATTGGAATTTGAGACCTCTGTTTTCATAAAAACATCACGTAAGAGTTATCAGATTCATTTTAAAGGTTACTGTGTTCCGTTTTAGAACTATTGTGAATAAACTATGAAATTCTAACTTTAATAGATAACAGTTAAGTGTCGTAACAAGCTTATAAGGTGAGAGTCAAAAACATCCTAACCGGCTACTCAGTATTTTACCTGTCCAAGTCCTCGGCACTAGTCGCCGACTGCAGCTGCTATAGAGACGCGCAGATGAAACCATACAACACTTAAAACTTTTTATAAGAAAACCCACCGAATTTTTAACCAATTAATATTCAATTAGATTTAGAACAAAGCGTTACAAAATCTGAAACTTCCAAACTTGTACTAAAAGCACTAGCATTAGAAACTGTGAACAATAGATACCCACCTGAAGAATGGTTACATATCTACACAGATGGATCTAACTTGGACAACAACTCAGGAGCAGGAATTAAATGTGCACCGTTCTCATTCTATCAACCAGCAGGATACAACACAACAAATTTTGATGCAGAAGTAACGGCTATTCATATTTCACTCCAACACCTTCTATACAGAATAGATAAATTCAAAATTGCTGTCATACTTTCTGATTCTAAAGCAGCATTATGTGCAATAAGTTCATATAAAATGAGGTCAATCCAAATTAAAGACTGTCACAAAATGATCCAACAACTTCAAAAACTACTGAAACAGTTGTATTACAATGGATACCTACACATTGTGGAATTGCTGGAAATGAATCAGCTGATTTTCTTGCCAAAAAGGTGCAAATTTAATTCAGAACAAAAGTAAAAACTTGCCATTTACATCCACAAAAAAGATTAATTAAAAAAAACAATCAATATCTAACAAAGCCAAAGATAAAAAATGGAACATTTTAATTAAGAATCCGGAAATTATTCCAGAAATCCCACGTAAAGCTGCAGTAGCAAACTTTAGATTACTTACGGAACATGATTATTTGGTCGAACACTTACACAGAATAGGAATTTATACAAATCCAAATTCTCCTCTGTGCAACAAAGAAGAGGAAATGACTGAAGAACATCTTTTAACCTGTGAAGCCCAACCTGCTGGACCCACTACATTGCCAAAGCCTAGCATTCGAAAACAACACTTTTAAAACTGCTTTTAAAGGCTTTACGTAACAGCTTTATGGAAGGAACTGATGAACCTAGCCAACATTGTTGCCTATATATTTTTGATACCTCTTTTGTAAATTATTCGTTCACGTTGTGAAATGCTAGCAGTTTCCTGATGGATATTTTGTTTTAATTCATCCAGCTTGTGTGGGTTTGTCTTGTACTTTATATTAAAAATTACCCCAAAGATAGAAATCGCATTAAGTTAGGTGGTGGGACCAAGGAGACTATAAATCTCTACTAATAATTCTATCCAAAAATACCCTTTCAGTTGTTCTCGTCGAAATATTGACAGTATGTCGTTGAAAAAAGGGCAAAATTAAACACGCTTCCCGTCAATTCCCTAAAAAAGGTGGGGACAAAATTGCATTCCAGTATTCGTTGGTGTCAACTGTTCACCATAAAAAAATTGACCCTATTACTCATTCGCCACTAATAGCGCACCATACACCAGTTGTTTCGTCATGAAGGGATACTTTATGAACAATTTTAGGTTTCTCAGAGCTCCAATAAGGATTATTGTGTATACACATCCATGAAGATGGAGCTAAGTCTCGTCCGTGAAAAATATCTATGGGGTAATTTAAAACAGAGCCACAGGCCCTGGAAGAATTAAAACAAAATATGCGCAGGGAAATTGCCAGCATTTTACAACGTAACTATGGTGAGTGATGGATAGTTTTCTGAAAAGATACCAAAAAACGCATGGACAATGATTTTGGCCAGTTTCAGCACATCATTTCATAACATGGGCAAGTAAAGCTTTTAAAAAGTTATTAACGTGTATAATTTCATCTGCGCCTTTCTATGATGGCGACCGAGGAACGAGCGCCAAAGACGCGGAAAGTCACAACACCCTACAGCCTGTTCGGAGGTTTTTGGGTCTCCAACGTTGTCATATCGGATAATGGGTGACATGCTGCTCAAATTAGCACAGGGGCCACAGAGTTGAGAATTGCCAGACCTTCATCTTTCAGGATAATGGAAAAGCTCGGAAGGAAAGCCTATTGCAGATGGCTCGCCCTGACCGAGATTCGAACCTCTGTAAGTGTGAGGCGCACACACTACCATCTACGCTACAGAGGTGGGCGCTCCCGTTACATTGGACTCCACTGATATATCTACTGCTGAGGTTGATTCCTGGAGCGCGTCTAGGAACTAGCTGGTGATGATGTCATATAGAACTAGATCCTTAATATTGTGCCATTGTTCAGTTCTACCACTGCACTAATATGATATACTTCAAGGTACAGTGCAACTTCACCCCAATCTCATGGAGGTAATGGCACAGCGCCATGCAGCCTCTTACTCAAATTGTTCAATCACCTGCATTAGCAGCACTTACTGTCAATAGACTCACTTGTAGAGCAACACTTTTGCACTATTTCACTGCTTTGCTCACTCGCGAACACCTCGCTTATATAGATATCTGTAGAAATTGTGCACAAAGTTCTAGAATGTTCACGTGGTGGGGTGACTAAAAAGGAACTTCCAGAAAATTGTATTTAGCTCTCGAAATCATTTCTATAGTGTTTGTCAATAATACTTTCATTTACCTCGTAAACGGCCAGCCGATGGATGCCTCCAATATCATATTTACCCTCCTTTGGGTTAAATGAAGATATAGATAGTCAACATGAAAAATTCAATGCCATGGCCGGGATTTTAACCACGGAACTCCTGGTTTCCGTCCAGTCGCTCTTACCCTTAGGGTAAGAGCGACTGGACGGAAACCAGGAGATCCGTGGTAATATCCCGGCCATGGCATTTAAATTTTCATGTTAACTCTATCAAGGACATTAGCTTATATACGGCTAGTGTGAAGAAGTGATTAATTTCCATCAATTAACTAAAATAAATGAATATATTTTATGCCAGCAACATGTTTGGGCCTATCGCAAATCCAATAATTGTTATCTTAAGCTAAAGTGTAAATTCTCTTTAATATATCAGATTTTTGAGTAACTGAACACAATCCGGCACAGTTTTTAATGTCTTAGCTTGCCAATCAAAAGTAATTCGTCTTTCAAGGAGCATTGTTTTAAGTTTTGCGTTAACAAAACATAAAGGATCTAGTTCTTAACTTTGTCATGCATATTACATGAACCTACTTACCCAATGTGTATTCGATGTGCTGACATTGTTACAGGTTTGATAACAGTGTCAGAATGGTGTTCATCCATGGAGAAGTTGACAAGGTTTGGCATTCCCTGGAGGCTACTTCGAGAAAAGTTGGTTTATACTGACCCGATGTCTGGCAAGGTGGAGTACCAAACAACTTTCCAAGAACCTACAGAAGGGAGAAGGCTGGTAAGTGTAGCGGAATAATATAGCAACTTTGTTTACATGTCATAACCACAAAGTATGTTCCATTTCAATTCAAACACAAAGTTTTCATATTTGGAGAGTATTAACTCCCTAAAGTAAAACTGGATTAAAATAAGGAGTACCGGTTCTCAAGTTATTCAGTAATGCGATAATTTATATAAAGCTTATCATTTGACATTTACTTTGAAGCAAGAATGTAAGTAAATAAAGACATTTTAAGTAATTAAATTTTGTTAGAACTTTCTGTCCTAAAAGCATCAAAGTTGCTGAAGAAGAAGATATACGAGTACTTACACTTTATTCTCTACTGTAAATTTATTTGTTACACATCATTGAACACAAAAGTGAAACTTTAGTGTGTACGGCAGAATAGAAATAGTTTTGTTCCAAATGCTTATTTACTGGACCCTTTACCCAAAGTTGTGATTCAATTTATGTGCTAATATTGTAACAAATGAAAGTACCATCTTTAGAACACTTAACACTTAGATCTTAGCATAGCCCTCACGTTACACTTCAGACACTGTTGTACACACTCGGAACAAAACAAGAACCGCTGAGTCACACTTCACAACTGTGTCCACTGAACTCACTCAATTGTCACTATTAACTGTCTACTCTCAGCCGGGCTGTACCTTCAACTCTTGGCTCGACCGGCCACCAGGTAATGGCCAGCTCCTTATATAGGCCCGGAATAAAAGTGAACGCTCTAGAAATGGAACCTACTCGAAATTGCCGAAAAGAATCTTTGTTGGAAGCGAGCATACAGTGGCTAATACTCCGCGTGAACTACTGTTCCGTCGGAGAACAGTCATTTAGCTACAATTAAGCTCAGTTAACCGAGAGGCCACACGCCAAACCCGGCGTCAGCCTGCCTCGCACCACGAAGGGAATATATGCTATTACTATATTGACTCAACAACCATTTTAAACCAAATAAAATAGCTTCACTGTGTATAATGTTTTGTTTTTTATATCCTCAAGAATTAGTTTTGTTCATTTTTCTTCCCACAGTCCGACACCACAGTCGTGGATACTTTGTACAGGAATAAATCCAGCCTCGAAGCCATTTTCAGAATCATCGATAAGGATAACTCAGGTAAGTTGCTAATTACATTTTGTGCTTCTAACTGACTGGAAATTGTATTACTACGCCACTGTTGCACAGAACAATGAGTACTGTATCAATTGTCCGTAAATTAACCTGACTTAGGATATACACACTACGGACAAAGCTTAGAGTTATCTATCATGTAACATATATTGTTAGGTACTAGTTTAGTATAAGGGGTTCACTTCTGTCGTTTTCGCACTCAGACGTTTGCCGAATAACTCAAACCTTAATGTTATATCCTTCTCCCCTACACCACCTATCCCCCCCCCTAATTACATTTCTTCACTCTTATCATTCTTGTATTTATACGAACTACAACCTCTATGCATACATTTCTATCAGCTTGCACATTCTACATACTTTCTTGGATTTGAACTGGGGTCTTTTACACTAAAAGTTAAAACGATATTTTGTAGCTAACGGGGTGCTTGCAAGAGTTATTTTATAAAGGTGTTTTGTATTTACAGTTTTAATGAAATTAATAATTGGCAGAGGGCACAAAATGTAAGATTTATAATCTTTTATTAGAAGGTAGAACTGATTGAAACAGAAGTACTATTGTATCTGCAGATATATTGTAAATATCTTGCAGAAAATCGAAACTAACATATTGCTTATTTGTATGGACTGTCACCGCAAAAAGCTGTTGTTAATCTTTATTGAAGATCATCATGTCCGTATTCGACAAATATGTAATTAAAAACGCCGATTTTGTGCTACGGTGAGCTTAAGCTCCACTTCAAATTCAGAAACGACGCTTGCGTCCCATAATCCAGGTAGACTGCGACATATTTGGAGTTCACCTAAACAAACGTAGTCCTAACTTTGTTGTATAAACACACTTAGCACGTATTAACTACACTCGTTTGTTTAACTGCAGCTTGATAAACGTAAGAAATTGGGAAACCGTCCGTTTGTGTGCATATGGAATAAATCAGTTCTCTTTAGCGTTCCTTAACACAGGGAAAAACGTACAGGTGAAATTGACAAAAACATAATTGCATTTTGAGTTGTATCAAAATTCAAATATGTTGCATGTGTATGCTCTGAAATATCTTAATATGGTGGAACACTACATTTAATAAAAGTAAACCTAGATAACCACAAGCCTAGGTTGGCAGAAGAAGGATTGTATTTACTAACTGGCTAACTTGACATTGTACGGTTATTCTCTTAAACTCCAAGTTATTTACAAAATTATTTTCTAATGTTGCTTGGAATTTCAAATTTGTATACTCGTGACTATTCCAAATAACAGGTAAAAGTTTTACCCGATATTTTTACAAAAAAGATGAATGGGAGTTAATTGTTCTTTCACACTGGCCGTGCGTAGGCTAAAGTATGGAAAGGTAGATTCAAATTGAAAATGTCAGTACCATAGCCGGGATTTGAACCACGGATCTTCTGGTCTCCGTCCAGTCGCTCTATCCAATTGAGCTACTATGGCCAACGTGCCTGCCATACGTGAAGTTTTGGCTTGCTTAATCTGTCCCCAACAATCTTCCAAGTTCTGGAAATGTTACTTAGCGAATAAGTACCCTTTGGTATAGAAGAACACTCTGTCAGGATGACGAAGTAATATTTATATAGTTATAGTATTTTTAATAGTAAAACTTTCTATTTAATTTATTTAATAACTCATAATGTTAACATAACACAATGCATTTTAACGTATACAATGGGACAATATTCCACGCTCCCAAGTAGGTAAACAAAATAACCTCTTTGGGAAACGCATACATTGCGCCACCACTAGGAAAACTAAACTTCTCAGTTGATTTAAATATCAGTTGTTTTCTACTGTTAACCATTTTCCGTCTGTATATAATTAGTCACAATATCCTACCAGTGAAGATGATTACAGCATAATTATGAAGCAGCGAAAGATAAGTTTTTATTAACCAACCACGGCACAACGACCGTTTTGGGGCAAAAGCCAACAGCCTGGCCGCTGATCCCTCCCACAGGAGTACTGGAGTTTGTGTGTGGGTTGTTTTTTAAGGCAAGGGAAAAATCTTCAAAAGACGCCGATCTTTGCGAGTTGGATTCTTACCAACTTAAAAAAAAAGGGCTGCTAACCACAAGACACTTCTTCCTGAACCACCAATAAGTATTTCTTCAAGAAGAAAGGCGAAAGGTGGTTGACGTAATAATATACCAATGGGAGGTATATAGCAACTAAGGTCCTGATGCTGTGGTAGAAGTGTAAGGAGCGACCGGTTTACTCTCCCCGTTCGTCCTGCTCCTTCGGCTTGAGGATTGAAGTAATCATTGCTGATATAACATGCCAGTTCTCCCTGGACTCCAGCATAAGTGACAGAATATTGTTCAAAGTAACAACTGGAGGGTGGAAAATGGTCAACGCCCCTCTCCTTCCCAGCGGTCGCTATTTCTCAAGCAGCACAATTGGCACCTCATGAACCTAACGAATCTGGAGTATCCTAGAGTGAAAGGTAGCAAATACTGTGGTCAGAAGGGAAAGAAACTGTACTTTCTGTGAGTCACACCACAGCCACTGACGATTGTTCCAAAGATGAAAGGAAATGGAGTAAAACGAGAAACAGCAAGACTCGTAATAGTACATACATAATCTACAGTAACTGACCCAGAAAACCCACAGTTAGGGTGGAACATTCAACGGATATTGAACCCGGGATCTCCCGAATGCAAACCTTAGTCGTAACCTCCTACGGTTCCCCCACTCAGTAGGAAGCTTCGCACCGTTGTAACAATATATTAAATCAATGGTAATAACCGAATGGGTTGGAGTATTCATGTTAAATCGGGTGTATAATAGGTATAATAAAAGGTAATTAGCAGACAGGAATGCTTGGGAAATTTTGTTGGCTTCAAACTTTAGCACTACAAAGAATGATAAACAAGGATCACTGACAGGTCTGCGTGTTGTATGCAGACGCCAGAGAATGTAGGATGGATGGAGGTGATTTGTTATCTGCTATTTTCCTGCCCTTGTTTCCTTCCTCCTGGCTTTAGTGATCAGTAATCCTTCCTTATACATATGACGGGCAAACTAAATGTAGCATTACTTTATTTTCCAACAGTACAACGCGCGGCTATTACTGAGCAACACTGGTCGTGGGGACCGACGAAAGTTCTAGAAATTTAGTATAATGGGAGACAAAATGGACAAAAATGAACTGTGAAAATTTCGAAAATTGTTTTAGAAAAATTGTTAATGTTAGTATAATTTAACATTCTGAAGTGGGCAATTCTGTATTAGCCGGAGAACTACATAAAAAAAACCACTTTTTTCAGTAAACTATGTATGGAATTTAGGCACACCCTAAGCTTATAGATTCTCGTACCTCTAAAGGAGCTTGCGTTGTAAATATCTTCTATCGAAAAACTGAATTTGTAGGTTTTACCAGAACTACAGGTTTTGTTACTTCCTAAATTCATAAATAGCATTCTTAGACAAAGGTCCGCCCGCGTATCTGTGAACAGTAAGTTAAATATCAAACTTGCTAATTAAGCTGTGACCTCTAATTACACTTGGAAAGTTTTCTTGATGTTTATTTTCTCAAAAAATACTTTAAATATTTGTATTAAAACAGCACCTACATCATTAAGATATAACAAATAAAATGCGTTCCTTATATTTTCTAATAATAGCTTCTAATTCATCATTCTGGATGAGTTTTGGATAAGTGTCAGACATTTTTGTAAAGTTAACCATTTCCGAGATATTCCATGTTAATGGTTCAAATTTTTCAATAGTTACACCTTTTACAAATTGGTCAATCATAGTTTTCTTACTTTCTTTTCTGTTGGTCATACAAAAGAATTTTAAGACATCACATAACGACAAGTTCTTAAAAGATTTGACTATTGCTTAAGCCTCCTGTATTCTATTGCCATTGTATCTACACGGAAGAGTATAATATAGTCATTTCTTTTAATGTGTATTTCGAATGACATGAAGTGCCGTCAAAGGATGTATTCATTATTTACTTATTAAATATAAGAATAAGCAAAACCCATCCAAAGCCTTAGCCTATACTCGGGTAGTGTGAAGAAATTATTAATTTCCATCGATTAACTTAAATAATAAGTGTTTAAGGATGAAGCCTGGGACTCAAGCACTTAAACAGTAAGTCACCACAACGGTGGGTAAAGGGGAAAAAGACTAAAGCTCCATAAGCAACATTAACGAGATACATCTTGTTTATTCATTAAAGGAAACACATTTGTAGAAATAAATTGAATTGTTTGCTTACAAAAAGGATTTTGTTCAGCTCCTATATTGAAAGAAAAATAAGTCATAAATTAAAAAAGAAAAATCAGTCATAAATTAAAAAAGAAAAATCAGTCATAAATTAAGAGCTACAAATTTGATTATGATGTGGAGGAAGTTGTTCCTGTAACCTATTTCGGTAATGGAAAGCTAACATATAAACTGGTTAATAATGCTATGCTAAAATTATCCACTCGCAAGTCAATTACTGAAGCTGTTACTTTTATGCTACGTAGTAACAAATTCGGGGCTGATTTTATAATTAGCGTTTTTGTCATAACAAGGGAAGGCATTCTAAGCTTAATAAAATGTACGTGGAGATGCCGGGGTTTGAACCCGGGACTTCTCACATGCGAAGCGAGCGCTCTACCACTGAGCTACATCCCCGACTGTTACTGAGCGTCATATACACAGAATCCATTGATCACAAAAACTGCCGTGCGGCGAGAGGCAGGTAGGCGATATGCTACGTCAACTGGCCATCAGTCGTGAAACAAGTCCGCCATATTTTAAATGTCACATAGTTTCGCTACGCCGATGTATAGTTGAATATTTGTGTGAATAAATACATTCACGCCACTACGCAATAATGGGATACGATATTCCGACATCTAGAGTGTGGCCCTGTTCAGCGCGCCCGCGTTTGAAGTGCGGAAGAATAGGACAAGTAATTTGAGGCGTACGTAAAAGCAAGTACGATAAATATTTGATTTTCATAAATAAATGTGAAATCCTAAGTCATAGAGGACAACAAACAGTGGCGGCTCGTGCCAAAAATAACAGCGTGCTGCAGAAAAAAGTACACGCAACTCACCTAGTTTCGAAAAATGAAGTTCATGCGCCCATGTTTTTCTTCATGATATAAACAGAATTTCTACTACCTTTCGCTTTTTGCTCAATTTTTAGATCGCGTATTGGTTGCCCTACTATTTTTATACCAACCCTATCTTCTAATGCCCGCCTTGAAAAGAGAGTTCTCTGAAGTTCATTAACCGTGTTCGTTATGCATTGGTTAAAGTGTACGTTACTTGTACATCCAATAAAATTAATTTATAACATGTTTCACACTCACAAACAAAATAAACTGATATCAGCCACTAAATAACGTTACACAAAGAAATACTTGGATACAATGCGAACCACATGCTTCGTCCGATATGACTTAACGTTGGAGGACGTAAATTAAAAAAAAGAACCACCTGCACTTGTTATGGGGGATTCTCGTTATGGTCGCGGGAATGCCAACATGATAGGTGCATCACAAACAATCTGCCCTGCAATTTAATATCCTGTTTACGTAAGAAGAATTAAATTAGTTTCTAGAACTAAAATATAAAGCATTGATAGATTGTTAAATGATTTTCAATGTATATTCAAGTTCTACAGCTAAAACTGCGAGTGTTGGTGGCCCTGCTTCACCGTGCAGCAAATGATCACCGCGCAACACCCAGATACAGCACGCATTTGTGCGAAAATCTAGGGAACTTAGGACATCAAGGAGGCAAGAGGGGAAGGTTGTACGCATGCGCAATAACTGATTACTGAGCTTCCTGGTTCTCAGCACGTTGACGTCACGGATGCGTTTCATTAGTTAACGCAGGTGTTTTCCACGCATCAAGAGTTAATTATTGGTCGTACTCGATTTCTTATACTTACAATAATGCATTGTTATTTACATAGTATTTTAAAATTTCTATAGTGTCATTTATACAACAGAAAAGAGGGTGCTGCAACACTGCAGCACGTAAGGACGAGCCGCCCCTGACAACAATAGGTACACTAATTTTCAGCCATTGTAAATAACTTCATTTTTATAACGAAAAGGACCTTTATTTTTAATTTACGTCCTCCAACGATGAATGAAATGATGCTCAAATGAGCCCAGAGTCCATAGAGCTTAGAGTTACCCGATATTCATCTTTCAGGATCAGGGGCGTGGCGTGGATGATTCATAAGTGTTGTTCGTCGCTTCAGACTTAATCTGGTGACTGACAGTTGTTAATTCCGAGGTTTTCCAACTTAATAGCTATTACATATATATGTTCATAAATACGTAAAATATGAAGCTATTAACAGTGAAGCAAACAAATATATACAAATATAATAATTTGTAACATAAAAACTTCACTTATCTTATAAGAAATGATTAAAGTTTTCTTATAAATTGATCAGGATAGCTATTTCGTAATTTTTTTCACATCCTCAGCCAGAAATCATAAACAACCTCGTTTTCAATGTTAAAATCGCTAGATGTGATTATGTTTTTGTCAGTACTACCAAATATATAACGATTGTAACGTTGACAACAAGGTTGTTTATGATTTCTGGCTGAGGATGTAAAAAAATCACGAAATCGCGATCCTGATCAATTTATAAGAAAAATTTCATTTCTTATAAGTGAAGTTTTTATGTTACACATTATTATATTTGTATATATTACATAGGTTGTTGCATAACATAAAAAACACAGATATACAAATAAAAATTATAGCAACATGCCTTATTTAAAATATCTTTACAATTTCGCCAAGTTTGGAGTAAGCTTCTACTTATAACAAGGACAGAGATGACTCTTATCTTGAATGTTTCTTAGAGTGTGACTTCTGCGGAGCGCTGAAAAAGATCGTTCTGCTGATGCAGTGGTGACAGAAATGATCAAATTTAAATGTGTGATCACGTGATTTAGTTTTTAAATTAAGATCCAGAGTTGGCCTTCCTGTTGAAATTAGTGACATTTTTCACCAAAAGAACGCGAACTCAAGGACCGATTTAAAAGATTTCGGTCACACAAACAGTCACTTTTGCCGTTCTTCTTATTGTACTTTTAACATGAAATCATTCACCATATTGCTGTTACACGCGAAAAATTAACACTAAAACTCAAAGTTTGCCGTTTCGCTGCACTGGCAACAATCGTTCCATAAACAAATAACTAAAGCCTCGGTTGCCTCGCAAGGTCACTGACTCCCACACAAATCTACACGCTTCCAGTTTGCCGGTGAGCGCCATTGGTAAAACAACGAGCTATTTAGGACTGTAGGATGTTAGATGACCAGCCCCGGGGCAACTATCACCGACCGATCCCTGGGGATCGGTCACAAATCAGCCAAATTGGAATCTGAAAGTGAAATCGCTTGAATTTTCCATTATTCTTTGACAGAAAATAGTGTAAAAGTTGAATACACTTCCTTCAATTTATTAGGTGTTGCCGACGGCAACAGAGGCAACATTAATGTCATGCCACTGTCTAGGATAAGGAAAGAAAAACGATAAAACCACTTAATTCACATAGCCCACTCTCAGCGAGATTCAAACTCGGGATCTATAGAACGTGAGGCAGACACATCACGCTACGCTATCTACAGATATTTCCGAGTGATGTTTAGGTGCTGAATTATTCCTTATACGAGGGTCAGCTGATAAATCCCGGCCCTCGCAAATATATATATCAAAATAATGTCCAGAAAAGGCTAATACATTTGTCATATCGGTATTCATGGTCCTCAAAATAGCTATTTTACCACATCAATGACCTCCTCGTTGCTGTAAAAGCTTGTCCTCCAAGAAAAGTTTTGAAGTTCGGGAACAGGTGATAGTCACTTGGTGCTAGATCTGGCGAATAGGGAGAATGTTCAAGTAATTCTAACTTTAATTCACACAATTTTTCCCATTGCAATGAATGAACAATGAGCCGGAGCATTGTCATGAACAAACAAGATTTTTTTCTTTGCCAAATGAAGTCCTTTTATTTTCACCATATCACTCAAATGTTGCAGTAAGTTTGCCTAGTAATCATCAGTGATACTTTTTACCCTTTTCCAAGTAATCAATAAAAATAATTTCCTGTACATTCCAAAAACACTCGCAATAACCTTGTTAGCTGACAAAATTGACTTTGCCTTTTTTGGAGTTGGTTCACCTGACGCAATCCACTGTTTTCACTGTGATTAACTTTCTGGAGTGTAGTGATGGTAATAAGCCGTCTCAAAATTCACTAGAGTTTTACGATAGAGCTCCAAAATTCTAACAGAAACAGTCTTTTTGTGTAAATTTTGATCAGGAGTCAACAAACGCGGCACTCATCTGGTATAGATCTTATGAAAGCCTAAAACATTACACTCTGCCACGTGGGCTAGAGCGTGTGCTTTGGTTCCCTGCGTCCTGGTATGTGCCCGGGATCGATCCCACACCTGGGGACCGGGGCTGCGGAATTTAAAAATTAGAATTATGTGTGGAATTAGAATGCGGAATTAAATGCGGAGTTAGAAGAATTGCTGAGAAAAAGCTGTATGTTTCAGTAAAGTTGGTGCCTCACTGTGCCCTGTGTATATCCTGAGTTTGGTTGAAGTCGGGCGGTACAAGTGAAGACATGTTTTATACATTACCTGACAGAAATTACCACCCTTCGATGGCCATATGGGTTTTTCCTAAAGACAAAAAAGGGAGGGGATTACCGGTTAGAACTCAGCAGCCTTAGGAAGCAATGAATGAAAGTGCTTCGTGATTACTGTTAAGAAAACTTTCTTTATTTTTATTTTTATTGTACAATTTGAGATTTTGTATTATGTATTTATATTAAGATATTCTCGATTAATTTTAGTTTTCCGCTCAAAAATTTTACCATTTCTGAGTTTAAGCTGGTTTACCTAATTTGTATCTCGTTAAAACAACGCAGTTTAAAGTGCAGTTATCGTATTTATTATTAAGATAAAGCAAAACGTTTGATTCAATTAACATTACTTTTTGTTAAGCATATTAGTCCAATATAATTAACTTGAGCAGCGGTTGTGTAATTTATAGAATTTAAACAAGAACTATTTGATTTATTTTATTACACATAATTTAAAATGTGAATTTAATTGATTACCTACAAGAACTTTTTTTCTCCTCTCACAAATACTCCTAATGAAATTGTATGCACAGCTGTACATGAGATTTATTCTGGAATTTCTTTCAACGTATATTGTGCTTAATCATCATTATCAACGCCACCGCTATCACCATCACCATCACCATCATTATTCAGCACATAAAATAAGCGATGTTGGAAATTTTGTCCTCCTCTATCCACATATTTTTGGCATGTAGTCCAGCAACTTGCACTCACTCGAGAGTTCTTTATCGAAATTGAGTGAATTTCTTGCCTGAAGTATTATTATAGTTATTTGAATCTATGGGGATTTGTTGCATACACTTTATCCTTCGAGTTTTCCCTTCGAAAAGAGGCACACAATTACATTTTAGGTTTGTAAAAGACATAGTTCTTTGCTAATTACCCTGTCCTCAAAAATTGCATTTCAGTGAAGGCCTTCTGACTTTCCTGCAACAATACTACAGATGTATTATTTATAAACATGTTTTGTGGTAATACGTAGAGATTTTGAAAGAGTATGGCAAACTGAGCAATTACCAATAACACTAGTACCTTAATCCTCTCTTTAAAACTCGTACATTTATGTGTCTAGGTACGAAACAAACTGGAAAATGATAACACTAGTAACTTAATGACTACAGTTTAAAACTCGATAGTAAGGCTGAAATACAAACGAAATAAACCAGACCATGGGTTGAGCAAAACAACAAACAAGCGCAATGCACTGTGTGCGGGCAACGGGTGTTTCAGATGTCTGCTCAAGTGCATTCCGTCGTGAGGTGTCGTAGTTTGGTAATGGACATTGAAGATTATGATCAATAATCATAAAAATTACGTTTTGTAGTAATTTTCTTAAGGTAGAAGAACTCTATTCGATGGAAAATTTGTCTTCTTATTTTCCTTTCTCTTATGCACTATCGATCGTCGGGTTTCCTCAACTGGTCATGATCTATTTTCAATATTTTGTCTTATCTTTAGCTAATTGTTTAGCGGGAAAATCAAAAACGAGATTTAATTGAGAGTATACTTTGGTGGTTATATAAATAAATGTGAATATAACTGTTAATGAAAATACACTGGAGAGGAAAAATTATTTGTAGTTTGTACAACGTAACTGAAAAACAAATATTTATTTAGCAAGTGTTGGCTAAAGCGGAAGTTGCGCACATGAGATTGTATTGTGAGATTTAAAGAGCCCGTACTGAGGGCTGAAAGGTTTGAACAACATAGGTATGCAGCTGCGTTAAAGGGGATGTTCTGTTTGAGACACGCAGTTGATCCGGGTCAAATCTTGTAATTGTTTGAAGCTTTTTTATTGTTTATAAAGGAAGTAAGCAAACAGCCAATCTCCTAACTATGGTTAGTATGTTTAATAGAAGTTTTATGGTCATTTTCGCACCTTATAACAAGTGTATGTTAGAAATAAGTTACTTTTATTTTGTATTTTTACAAGATACTAGCTGGCGACTTTGTACCGGCAGACTTTAAAACTGTAATGGCGATTTAACTGAATTAATTCGCTTACCCATATTCTCTATTAACTATGATCTAGAAGATTTTTAAGCTAAAACCATGTCTTAACAGCTTATAATGTTAATTACATACAGCTCCGGCTATTACTGATGGATGACAGTCTTCTGATATTCACCCAAAATAATGTAAAACATCGGCGGAATGTCCAAATCCTTTAACTCTTTCTGAAGTCTTCCGAGTTTCTAGAAATCATTTTTATTAAAATTCCTAACGTTTAAGAAATTAGAATGATTGTTACAATTATTATTAGTATCTTGAATTTTCTGGAAATGGCAAGAAGTTCAGTTATCATTCAATGTGAATGATTTTTCCGTAATTGGCAAAGTAAGAGATAGAATCTTAGCACACAAAATGTAAATATCGCTTAATTCTACAACTTATGTAAAAAAAGACAAAAGAAACGTTTTCTGGTTTGATTATTATTGTGATTGCCTTGAATTTTACAATACGTACATATTTCAAATAGAAACTGGCCATTGGTTTCTGTTCACGATTTTGTAACAAAGAGTGAAGCTCCAAAGCCAAGATATTACAAACTAGTTTAAAAATGTTAAATCGTTTCGTCTACTGCAATCTCCTTACAACTACAGCAAATATGAAGATGTATTTCCATTAACAAGATGTAGAACGAAAATTCAGATTAAAAAATAGCTTGTAGAAGACAGAATAGAGAAGGCCATGTGGCTGCTACACGTGAACTTTGTATTCAAATGGTAGCCACATCACTTGAAGACTACAAAAGAAATGGAAGTAGAAGAAAGAAGCGAAGAGAGGAGAAAGAGCGTGAGGTAGACAGTTTACGCGAGTAAGAAAGCTGGCCACATAATGGAAAGAGACGTTTCTCCACTAGAATTTCAAGAAAATCGACAGAGATACAATGTATTTGTAAGGCAAAAGCTGAAGTGATGTGTTCCCCATTGGATTTTATGGACCTGCAGGAAAGTTGCCAGGAAATGCACTTCAAGAGTAAAGAACCGAAGGAGATGAAGGTTTGTTATAAAAGAGCTATTCTGTTGAGAGGAATCCTCTTCGCTTGTAGACGTCCTTTTTGCTTTTTACTGATACGCTTCAAAGTTTCCTCCGCAGACTGGAAAGTACCGAGGTAGGAGGGACTGCAATAAACTTACCAACAGTATAAATCTAATTTACTCCCTTCTCCCTACTACGTTTATATGAAGACGTGAGGGAAATTTTACACATTTGTCTGGAATATTAAGCTAATTTCACGAATCTGCTATCTTTTATCTTTTATACAGTTTACCACTTCCGATTATGAATTGATAAGTAAACTGGAGAGCAATCGCTAGTGGCATAGGGGAGGTGCTGCACCCTAAAACACGTTATCAGAATAACTACATTAATAATAATGATGATATAATTATCGTATAATTATAATACTCAAAAAGCAGTTACTAACAGTCTGGTAATGTTCAGTGAATCGATTTGTTCTATTTTACTACTAATTATTTTGGTTTTCTTTAAGTACAGAACCTAATGTAAATACAATTTATGCAACAAACAATGAAGATTGGCAATTTGATAAATTGTTTTCTCAACCTGGGAATGTGTAGCATAATGCTGGAAGATAGACAATGCCATGACCAAGACTTCACGGAAAGGTACTGAATAATTTGAGACTCCAGAATTAAAGTGGGCACTCTCTGACTTCATTGCAATTACAAAACTAATAGAAATAGCAATTTATTTTGTTGCATTTGAAAATAACAAATTTATCATTAATACAGTTGTTTCTATGAAGTCACGTGTTTTGTTTGTAAATAATAAAATGATGTTTCAGGACGAATTTCAACCTGTGACTTGATATGTAATCACGGAATTAGAAATACAAGCATAAAGAAACAACATACCATCATTACCCACCCTCACTAAAAGCTTTAAGTCCTTGTACAATAAGTCTGAGCCCATTTGTCTGCTGGGGGGATAAGGTAGCTGTCTCACATTACGAGGTCACGAGTTCGAATCTCGGTTAGGGTGAGTTAGCTAGATAAGATTTTTTCCCAGGGATTTCGCTTATTCCAAAAGAAGAATGTCTGGTAACGCAAAGCTCTCATCATTTCATTCACTGTTCGAATAACCTAACCATTAAAGAGCGTTAAACTTTAACCAAAAATAAACTTATGGATACTGTTATTGTTCTTGACAACAAAAGAGGTGGATGACCTCGTAGGTGTTGAAGATACCGTAATAATTCATTTATAACTTCAGCCAAGTCTACGAACTCGATTCGGAAAGTGTCTCGAGAGTTCAATAAGCCACCACGCTGTACTTCATCAGAAGTTATATACATACGTACGACGTTAGGCTCTCTCAGTTGCTGCAATATCTGAAACCTGATGTCAAACCAAAGTGATTCAATTGGGGAAGTGGGTGAGAACGCAAGGTTACAAACACGTCGCTTAGTTTGGAAGTTTTGACGATAATATAATGAATCTTCGTATGAGAGTTTTATATGTAATTGACCACTAACGCTGAACATTTCAAACTTCCTGAGCAAACTTTTTAGACAATCATAGCAAAATTATGATTAAGATTAAAATGTTCTCTTGTATATCTTGTCACAGAATTCAAGCAGGTAATTGTAATGAAATTTTTTTTCAGTTTCTTATAGAGTGCTAATAAATTATGTGCAGTAAAATCTTTAATTGAGCTATTAGCTTTTTTAATAAAAATGTTATAGATTATGGAAAAAGTGCTTCATATTTTATTATGCATATAATTAAAACTATAAAAGTATAATTTTCAAAATATCAACAACTTTCTTCAGAATTTTTTATTCTATATCTCTACTGCAACGTTTCAGTGCTCAAAATTAAGTATTTTAAGAAAGAATCTATACTATTTGTGGGGAAATGTAATGTTCTACAAAACGGTGCCGAAGGTTAATCAATGTTGACAGTTTGGTAATTAGTGTAAATTTATGCGACATACCATACACTAATAGAAAGCAAAACACCCAACAGAAAATACTACCTATAGCCTTAGTTTGCAAGATTTTGTACCAAAAATTGAAGTGACATTTCAGGAAGTAGATTTAAACACCGTTTATTTATTTATTTTTTTTGTCTCAACTGATTTTTTAAATGAATGACAACTATGCCGTTTTTGATTTTTCTGTTCTGTAATTTAACACCTGACAATAGTTACGCCTTAGGCTGTATTTCATTTCTCTAATTTCATCAATTGATTTATTCATATAACAATTTATAATGTCATATGCTAGCGTAGTGTTTATTTATTCTCTGAAAACAGCAACAATTTTTTAAATTTATTTATAATCAGCAACTCTCAGGAATTGATTTTATTCTGGCTCCCAGACACATGGCAGCAGAAAATGCAGTTAATTAGGTCCGAGTCGAACCTTCCATTAAGACAGCCTCTATATCCGCTAGACCTGCCTATGTTTTAGAATGGAGTGGACCCTGGTGGCTGGGTGGTAGAGGTAACCACTACGATAAATCTTCCAAATAGGTATATTATTGTGTTCACTTGTTTAAACCAACATTGCATACTGTGATTTTGGCGTTACTTAAAATAATTAAGTTGAATAAATAAATTATAAACCCATAAATATACAGCTGGTCTCTGAAAAGTTTCCACGTCATTTCTATGATATTTAAATTTTAAAAACAATTTTTAGGTGAAAAACGCACAAAATATCCACGAAAAAGAGCTCAAATGTTTACTCTATTAAGTAAAAATGTTAGAAAAAATCAACTATTTGACAAAATAAATGTTTTATTTCCCTTAATTTTAACATGTTTCCCTATATAGAAGACGCCCTGAATTAATTGGAGGGACTGTTTTCTCGGAAGAGTTAGTTTTTATTTGTTCGAGAAGGTTAGTGGACATTATCCGGTTATAAAAGTCGAAAATCTTCATGTGACTCAATGAAGTATAAAGCAATTTCGTAAGTAAATCTGTGATGCAGGATCAGGCCATTGGGTCGTTCTTTTTCAAAAGCTTGTTGCAAATGTATGTACATGTTGGACAATTTTTATTTCCAAAAGTGAAACATGTACATCCAAAAATATTTCACACCAAGATGGTACGTCAGGCCACCCATAGGCCTAATATGTTCGTGATATTGTGAATATGCTTTTAACGTCCGGGAGTGGATTGGCTACGGTCCCACGCTCTGGACTTCTCGTTCATCAAGCACCACACTCCTTACTAGGTAACGCTGAGAATAAAGTGGACGCAAATGATATAGTGCTAAACAATAAAACAATTAAGCTTCCTAAGTCCAATATTTTCTTGTGCTTAACTCACCACACGCTACTTAGTTTAATGCAATTTAAACTGGACGTAGTTATGAAATAGTGACGTTACAACAATAATTTATTTTATTGTGATGAGCAAATGTTTCTAAACAAGATGAAATATGAAGAGCTACACTGATACACAAACAAAAATCTTAAGTACTCCTTTCAAACAAAGAAAAATAAGATTAACCTACAATTATTTCAGTGAGATACTGCGAATGTATTTTCTTTTCCTATAACTAATATTAATTTCCAAATTTTTTGTTGGAAAACTGTCTTTTTCATACATTGCCCTTCCTTCTATATATGTAGCACATGTTCATCGTTGCAGTACAATATATACATTGTAGCGGATATAACGTTTTTCGAAAGGCCTTTAAGTCATACATCAAATGGAACATTGACAGGCTTGTAGAAAACAGAAGGAACTAGGAGTACCTATACAGGGTCCAGAATTAGAGTTCGGTAATGGTCATTTATTCCCCATTCTCCTTTCATGAAATAATTATTGTCTTACCAGCATTGCGTTGGCAAACTTCACAATGTACAGAGTTTAAATTAAGGATTGGGGTGATATTTGAAAGTCGCAAGTAGTATCCAATTTTTTACTTGTACCTAAGTTTTCTCCAGATTGGTCAAATAGTGACTATCTATACATAACGTGCTGAAAACATAGATACGACTGGTTTATAATTTGTAAGGTATTGGATAATTTTCACCATCCTACAGTACAAGTTTGTAGCTAGGTTGACCACGTTGTATTGATTTACCATAAATTTTTGTAAACAAAATAATTCTATCCTTTAAAATGTGCCGTGTAATTCAATAAAGATTAGATAGCCCAAGAAGTTTTAAGCAACGATTTTTGCCAACTTCTATAGTACGTATATTGTGCAATATTTTGATCATATTGTGACTTTGTGGGTTCGTAGAATTAAAAGTTCGAGTTGCAGATATTCCAAATATTCCTTATTTCCGTAGAAATACACTGTTCAATTCTCACGTAACAACATTAAGTCACATACACACCACAATCTACCAAGGTCGATGACAATAACAAACAGTGTTCTGATCAGCTCTCGTTACAACACCACTCTACAGCTGTTTACTGCTTCGACTCTGTTTACGACTCCTCTGGCGTGTCACAGTTTCTTACATATACCTCCATTGATAATTTCTAGACTGTTCTAAAACAAACCAGAAACCGAATAATCTCTATCAATTAAGAAGTCGCTAGCAATTTCCATTTACCTTATTTATCTGTTCGGCAAGGCCTTTATCTCAGCTATCTTTATTTGCCAGCTCTTTGTGTATACTAGCTGCGCTATCGTAGATAACGGGTTCGCGACAATATGATTTAAACAGTGCAGTTCTTCATCGGGGTTAAAAATACAGTCGAGTTAATTTTTTAAGGTAGCTCGTAATTTGTTAGTCCTACAGTTATAATACTTAAGCATTGATAATGGAAATGTATGTAAAGGTATTTGTTATGTGTGTTCGTATATAGAATCCAAATTACCTTATTTCATCAAACTCATATCAAAAGTATAAATTGCTGGAAAAATTATCAATGAAGTATAAAAGAAATTGCCACTATGGACTCATTCTAAAAAGAAACTCGGGTTTAAACTATTTTCGTTTACCCCTTTGGCCTCGAAGTTATAAATCTGCCGTGTTGGTAATGAAGTATCAAAAGTAGTCCGTGATATGAATATTTAACGAAACAGGACTGAAACATTTATGGCATGAATTGGAAAAAGAGAATCTATAACGGGAAGTAAAGAGCCTTGAAATTGTGAAAAAGGTATCTTGTTTAAGAAGATGTGTTACTGAGCCTCTCTCTCTCCCACAAGCGGTTAGACCACTTAGCTCTCACCAAGGCGGCCCGAATTCGATTCCAGGCGACCGCAAAGTGAGATTTGTGGTGAATAACATGGCGTTGGGGCGGGCTTTCTCCGGGATCTCCGGTTTCCCCCTCCATTTTATTCCACCGGTGCTACATCTTCATTTCATGTATCAATAGTCTGCATTAGATAAAGTAAATGCACTACACATGCATTCATTCTCTCTCCCCCTCTCTCTATCTCTCTCTCTCTCTCTCACACACACACACACACACACACATACATACACAGATACACATACACACAACTTTTCTCTCTGTATAATATTACTATTAGAAATCCTAGTGAGCCACTTCTTTCTTAGAAGAGAGAAGTTTTACGTGCCAAAAGCTTCCCTCTATTTTAATTTGTTTACTTTTATAACATAGTTATTATCCACGGATGTTGGTATCGTATCGTTCACATCAATGAACCTGTTTTGGCTAACTGAAGTAAGCTCTCTTTACCGAGCTGTCATTAACATGCATCCTAAGTTTTAATAATAGTTCCGCCCCCCTACCTGTACACGATGACAGCGGTGTCTCAGGCTTGTCATCGTGTGCTCTTTGATCAAATCTGGGTGACGTAAAGCCTTTTGAAATGTCATTCTCTGTCGTGACGACGACTCCTCATAGCGAGATTATTTTCCGTGCTGTTTTTATAGAGTGACACTGATTTTGTTACTCTGATGTTTTGGGGTTATATTTTTCATTATAATCATCTTTATTATGTGTTCTTTTAATTACGAGTCAGAGCTGCTAAAGCTACTGAGTATGAAAACCATTCACAAAACGATGAAAGAGGAGTATGTGCAGTTTAGTAGAAATAAAGTTTGTGAAGTAAGATTAAAATTAACTGTTCCATTTCTCTTGCATAAAAAAATTAAATACAAAGTACATCTTTGCGTAGCTAGTCGCTTACCCTCCTCGTATATACCATATATATATCACCCGCAACATCTAGTCAGAGAACTAGGATTGGGTTTAGCCCTAGTCTGGTATGCCAGGGCAGGTGAAGGTAATATGAAAAGGGAATGAAAGGTGATAATGGACTAGTTGGTGCAATGAATAGTGGGGGGAAACGAAGAACTCGGAGAAAACCTGCCCAAACACCTCTGGAGGGTCCTAAGTCATGGATAGAACTGCCACTAAGGGCTTCATTACAGTTGGCGCGAGGTCTACCCAAAAGTCGAAGACTCCGGCCTCTATCAGCCCGGGAGCGATGGAAAACTCCGAGGTTCTTTCCTTGGGGTAATACATTGAGTCTAAAAAGCCCCCCCCCCCCAGTCGACAACGTCAAGACAGGTGGAATTGGATACGCCACTTACGCGCCTCAACCCCGCAGGGAAGACTACCGAATAACCTCGCTACGGCCGCCTGGTGATCTAACACACCTTCTACTAGCTCTGCAGGCTAGTACCCGGGACTTTTTAGGCAACAGTCTGCCCCCTCCGGGCGGCCGAAGCCTGGCCGCAGGTACCAGATCACCCACGGGTGTCAGGAACATACTGCCCCCTCGAGTCCAACCCACTCCGAACAACTCCCATTTAGGGAGGGGCTCGAATGTTCGGTCAGAGGTACTATGAGTGCTAAGGGTCCGCAGCGCTCGCACCACCTCTCCTACTGAAACTGGCTTCATTACACAAGAACATTGATTTTGTGTAGTGCTACCACTGTATAATGTTCGTGGCACTCTTTGGTGACGTCGATGTTTTTGCTGATGGTCGTCATTTAAATAAATTGAACATTAACTACAACCACAACTAGAATGGCTGCTTTAGAGTCTGATAAAATAATAATAGTATCTTCATACTCAAAAATAAAGCAAATTTTGAAATACAAAACATGACACCAAAAAGTTTGGTAAACACATAGTGCTACAACGGCTTCCAGTCCATTGCGGTATACATAGGATGAAAGGGCTGATAGCCCAGGAAATATGCGTATACCTATAAGATTAATGCAAAAGAAATGTCAGTCTTACATAGTTGTACAGGAAGTTATATTCCTATGAAGTTTTATGACTTAAGTGTAAGAAAGTACATTAAAATATATATTTCTAGAAGAGACATATTGGTATTTGTTAACTTCATTGATATTTTGACGTTTCGATATTTTGTGATTTAGAACGTGCCTTAGAAACTTTTGGATTTTCGATTAGCGTTTAATAATTTCTAGGATTTCCATGAACTAGAGAAATGTAGCTACTAAGAGTATTTGAGCTTAATTGAGAAGATTAATTTTGCCTTATTTAGACGAAAGGGTTACTGTTTAAAAGTCCATTGATTAAAATTATATACAGATTATCTTAGAACTATCGTTTCATTCTATAATATTCAGAGAAAGACTGAAGCATCATATTGAGAAATACAATGAATTTGCTAATCCTTAATTTATACTTCCTCTAGGACGCATTGTTTGTCCGTAAAAGTATATACGTTCTTTCAAAAATTGTTCATAATATTTTAATGGGACTTTTTTTTAGAGTCCTGCACCGTGGCGTAGTGGACTAAGGCAGCATGCCTTTGTCCCTGGCCACGGGAAGCGGCCCGGGTTCGATCCCACCCATGGAGTGGAGATTTTAGGTCCCGGGTATGGACCGGTTCCTACTCACATCGTGAGTTAAGTGAGGAGCTTATGATAGGGTGTGTGGGTGTGAGGCCGGCAGTCGGTTTGGTAGACCTTGGCCCTCTAGAGCTGTCTCTAAATACAGATAGGAAAGGAAGAAAAACCGCTTTTAGACAGAGGTATGTGTATGTGTGTGTTTTTATCTGTGCAGCATAACTTCACAACGAATAGTTAGTAAAATACCAAATTTAAGCTCTGCCTCTTTAAGAATACAAGATTTTCAAGGAAATCTCCTTCCGCAAAATTTACATGAAACATTTTCAAATATATTTTGTCTTCAAAAATTACTCTAATGATTGGGATTAAAATACAAATTTTCGTGACAAGTGAAATTTAATCTCGAATTTCCTGAAGTCTATCAAAAAAGGGATGCGCAATTAAACAAAGAGAGACAAATCCTTTTTCTTATAAATCAATATACAGAATCTCAAAACAAAAATAAGTGATAACTACAGTTTTAAGCTAATCGAGAAAATTGGAAATATAAAAATAATATAATACCGGACCTACGAAGAAAAAACTGCAGTTGCTAGTATGAGGCTTACTGCCTAGAAAAACATCTATATAGAATTAGAATACTTACTTCTTTAAATTGTATTTCGTGATGTCAAGTTAAGAAAATGGATGGTCAACAATTAGAGCATTGTTTAGCAGTTCAAGTCTGTCAAGATTTAACCTCTAAATATTGGGCAGCAAGAAGAAGAATGACTTCATTGTTAACTCCAGAGCATTAGATACATGCTCGTTAATTACAACTTCAAATTATTTTGGTCTTCCCTATATTACTAAGCAACACTCAGATTTTGAAATGTGTGCCCGACTATATGGTTTTGGATAGAATAACTGAAAATATAAATGTAAATAAAATAAATAATTACAAAAACATCTCGAGAGAGCGAATCCAGACACTGAAAGAACGTCATCGTGCAGTTCAGACGGTAGAGCACCTGTCTGCAGTCGAGGAGTCTAGGGCTGATTCCCTGGCAAGTTTAGCCAAGATTATTCCCTATCCTACCCAAGATCTGGAAATGAGAATATGTGTGCGTGATATAATATACAAAACCCATTGCCTACAGCTAACATATTCCAAAGGAAATAGGCCAGCGATGTGACTACTGCAGTTACAGCTGCAACAAAAGATACAGGAACAAAATAATACACCAAAGATTATATTGCAATAGAAACCGAAAGCTGAAATGAATATTAGTAGAGGAAGCAAGAGATAGATTAAAACATTTTACATTCTCCACCACGCAAATAGAAAGTAGAGAAGATATTACATTCCACCCAAAAATTGAATGAAATTTCTGTACAAATACAAGTGTGAATAAAAAATAAAGAAAATGTGTAAAGCATAATTATGCCGTATCCAAAAAAAAGGAAGAAAAAAGAAAAGAAAAGGAACAGTCGTTTGAATATCAAAAGTGGAATTAAAACTCAGTATCCATCAAGATGTAATAAGAGTTTTAAGAAACACTCTCCATCCTAGAGTCAAATCCTCATGTAGCAGATCATTTTTGGTCATTTAACCATGAAATAAATCCAGAAGTTAAATTATTAAAACAATTAAATGGTCCGATAGATTTAATGATTTGGGAAATGATATTTATTTTAAAAAACAAACATCGCGTAATGAATTTTGAAATACCAGCAGTCGATTCTGTTTTTAAATGTGTTTTATTTTCAGATTTTGGAAGTACTAACTAGAACATATTGTAACTTTGTGGGTTCGTGAAATGAAAAGTCCAATTACACAAACTCAACAATGTTCTTTATTTCCACCGACTTACAGTTTAACACTTGCCAATTACACAGAATTACGTACTGCACACAATTACAATTCACCAGTTCGTCCGTTACAATTTCACTTGCACTCGTAATTACGTACAATCTTCCGATGCTCTCACACAGTCTTCTCGTCGTACACTAGCACTGCATTCTTACACCAAGAACTGACTGACTGACTCACTAACTCCTCTTGCACGACGTGTAGCTTATATAGGGTACGCTTGCCGGTCTGGAAGGTTCTCCAGTAGATGAAATATCCCGTAATTTCGAGAACACAGGTGGAACAGAAACAGACGGCACAATGACGTTTTTTCTTCCAGCCATCGCCTGTCACCACTATAAGACAAATGAGGGGGGCGTGGCTAACACGGACCTCCCCTGCTTTCCGCTCTCAGCTGCTTCTATAGGGTGTTCCAACGCTCGGGTGACACTGCTCCCTCCTCAAAGCTGGTCGTCCCGAACAGCACCATCGTAGCGTGCCAGGCGGACCAGGTGTACCACCAGCATCTGCTCGGAGTCTCAGCCAGAAGTAGCGCTGCCGTAGTTTGTGAATCATTCGGTTCGCTCCCAGGTGTCCTCCTGAAGTACCGGTGTGCACTTCCTCAAAGACTTCCGGGACCTTACTCCGGGGAAGTACCAACTGTTCTCTCTGCGCCTTCCCATCGGGTGACTCCCATACCCGGAACAGCACGCCCTCTCTGGTCTTCAACGAGTCCCATTGGGCCCAGTACGACCTGTAGGTGGCGCTCCTCGGTGCGATGTCCTCCCAGGTTGGTCTCGTCCCTGCCTCCACTTCCCTCAAGAGTGGCCCCAAGTCTGCGTCCACCAGCTGCTCCCTCCTCAGGCCTGCGCTATCCCAGCCTTCAGCAGGCACTGCCACAACTACTCGGACTGCTGCGGCACGCTCCTTCTCTTCCACTCTTGTGCACTGGCCGCACTCTTCTGGACAGGGTCTTCGGGACATGGCGTCAGCTTTACCGTGGCTCTTCCCTCTACGATGTTCCAAGGTGAAGTCGTACTCCTGCAGCCTCCGGACCCAACGTGCTGTCTGGCCTTCCAGGTTCTTAAAGCTCAAAAGCCAGGTTAGGGTGGAATGGTCAGTTCTCAGGTGGAATGGCTGACCGTACAGGTACTTCTGGAAGTGCTCCAATGTCTTTACTACCGCCAGTAACTCCCGTCGGGTGACGCAGTAGTTCTTCTCTGCCTTGGATAGCGTCTTGCTGTAGTAGGCTATCACCCGCTCATGGCCGTCCTGGATCTGCGATAGGACACCTCCAATGCAATGGTCGCTAGCGTCGGTGTCCACCATGAAGGCGCCACCTGGTTGTGGGAGACCCAAAATTGGAGCACTGCACAGGGTTTCCTTCAGGTGCTGGAAAGTGTCTTCGGCGTCCTCCGTCCACACATAAGGTCGGTGTTCCTCCGTCAGGCGGGTGAGGGGTTTGGCGATGTTGTCGGCCTTTTCCTCTAAATCATTAAGGCGGTCGTCTACTTGACCCATCCGCTTGCCCAGATTCGTGACGTCCTCCCTCACGCCGGCCAACCGTTCCTCAAATTTTGCGGCGAGGGCCTCGTTCGCCACCTTCATTTCTTTCATCTTCTCCGTGAGGTTATCGTTAGCCGTCTTCATTTCTTACAGCTTTGCGGCCAGGTTGTTATTTGCCGCTTCTATTTTTGTTGTTAATTCGGCCTTCATTTCTTCCATCTTCCCGGTGATGTTGTCGTTGGCCGTCTTCATTTGTTTCAGTTCCGCGGCCAGGTTGTTATTTGCCGCTTCCGTCTTCTCTGTTAATTCGGCCTTCATTTCCATCATCTTCTCCAAAAAAATTTCCAATGCCGCGTCCATGGTTGTAATTTTCGGTGATGTTGTCTTCCCGCTTCCTGACACCAATGTGACTTTGTGGGTTCGTGAAATGAAAAGTCCAATTACACAAACTCAACAATGTTCTTTATTTCCACCGACTTAGTTTAACACTTGCCAATTACCCAGAACTACGTACTGCACACAATTACAATTCACCAGTTCGTCCGTTACAATTTCACTTGCACTCGTAATTACGTACAATCTTCCGATGCTCTCACACAGTTTTCTCGTCGTACACTAGCACTGCATTCTTACACCAAGAACTGACTGACTGACTCACTAACTAACTCCTCTTGCACGACGTGTAGCTTATATAGGGTACGCTTGCCGGTCTGGAAGGTTCTCCAGTAGATGAAGTATCCCGTAATTTCGAGAACACAGGTGGAACAGAAACAGACGGCACAATGATGTTTTTTCTCCCAGCCATCGCCTGTCACCACTATAAGACAAACGAGGGGGGCGTGGCTAACACGGACCTCCCCTGCTTTCCGCTCTCAGCTGCTTCTATAGGGTGTTCCAACGCTCGGGTGACAATATTAACATCTAGCGCTTGTTACGATGACGACAGTTTTTGTTGGTTCCGGCTGAGGATGTGGAAGAATTTCCGTGAAAGCGTGATCCCGAACAATTTATAAGAAAAGTGCCATCATTTCTTCTAAGTAAAGTTTTAAGTTTCAAATTTTTATATTTGTACATATTTGTTTGCTTCGTTGTTAATAGCTTGATATTTCACGTATACATATTTTTTGTGGAGTGAACCATTTCCGAGATATTATTTGTGATTTGCTTTAATTATCAATTATACTTTTGCCAGAAAGTAATACGTTATTCGCTTTTCTTTTGTTCATTCTTTTCTTTTTAATTTCTTGGCCATGCAAGACCATTATATATGACCAGCTGAAAACAATCGACTATCGCATACAATAGAAGAAAAACATGAGAATGCATCAATGCGTAGGGTATTTTATAGACATTTTAAACACTGCAGATTTATCATCATCATCATCATCATCATCAGTTTCTAGAGTAAGAATTAAGAGTTGGCGGTTAAGTAGATGGAAGTGGGTGAAGGGATCCAAATTCCTGTCACGTATGGTGATTACACGGGCTCTCTGTGGTAAATCCCCTTCTCTCAGTGATATTAGATCACGTCTGGTGTCTCCTCTATATTCCATTCGGTCAAGTGTATAAGCGCACGTAAATCACACTCGGCGTTCACACGAACCCTGTCCACTCACATTCTTATTTCCTCTACTACGTAAAGTAGTCCATCCATCAAATACTTCCAAGACGACATTTCAACGAAAATGCGTTTTTCGGTACCCTTTATATTGAAAAGTTTTCATGGGGAGGGCGGGTAGGAAGTTCATCTGTGCTTATGTGTATGCTAGTAGTATAATTCAAGCATGAAAAATCGGTTAGATGTCTAACTTAGTATTTTAGAAAGTAATTATTCTTTTACACTAGCAGTGTGCAGGACAGTATTTGAAAAGGTTTAGCCACAGTTAAAAATGTAATGCATAGTCGGGATTTGAATCACGTTATTGTCTCTATGTGCTTGCTCTAGCCATTGAGCTACCATGGCAACGTTCAGCATATTTAATTCTCTGGCTGTTTTTTTTCTCGATAAACCCCAGGTAGTTTTCATAAAGACAGGAGATAACTACTCGCTACAGCGAGTTACAATTCTGTATGTACTGTAATTTCCATTGATTTACCTAATAATGGCATAAATATATAGCCGGGGACTAAAAATAAGTTGCCAATGAGGTGGTTGTTTGAGGTCTTTTTGAGAACTCCTAGCCTTTTACCGGACAAATGCAAGTCAGTTGGAGAATTTATTATTGTCATCAATCGCACTGTTTCGTTCGAGCTGCGACAAGTTAGTGCCGGTCACGCGTGGACAGGAAAGAAAGAGACAGATAGTGGTGCGCAGAGCTGGACACTTGCCGAGAGAGAGAGAGAGAGAGAGAGAGAGAGAGAGAGAGAGAGAGAGAGAGAGAGAGAGAGAGAGAGAGAGAGAGAGAGAGACAGTGATGTCTTGATAGTTCCGTCTTTCTCTCGCCGCTGCGATCTTTCTCGGGAGCTCTATTGCATTCTACAACAATGACTGGAGGTATAGAAAGCCCGCAAAGTGTTAGTCAGTTGCTAGTTGAGTCAGTTGAGGTGTATGTATTTGTGTTAGGGTTATTGAACTGTGCCGCAGTAAATTATTTTATTCGTTTACGTGTGGCGATGTAACGAGACGACCTTGAAGATGGCTGTTTCTATGTCAGGACTTTCTGTTGCTGCCAAGGTTGTACAAAACGTCTTTTATGGCAATAAAGAGTGTTATAAATTTCTGCAAACAAAACTTTCATTCTACGAACCCACGAAGTTAGAGTATTTAGATTTGCATGTTCCTAGAATATGACTCAAAGGTTTTCAATAAAATCTCCCGAACCTAAAAATCCTTTACATGGAAAAATGTTTCAAATAGTTTCAATTTTTTCAAAAATGTGTCTAATTATTTTAATTAAAATATATATTTTTAGAAGAAAAAAAAAACATGTGAAATCTTGAATGGATTTCTATAACGCATCAAGATAAGAGAAATTATTACTGTACATACAAATAGGAACAAATTTCAAATGCGTCACAAACCGACTCGACTCGCTCTTTAAAAGATTTGACCATCGTTTAAAGTCTGCAGTATTCTCATATTCCCATTATAACTACAGGATAATTGCAATAAAATCATTCTTGTAAATTCAATTAACATGAAATACAAAGAGGATTAAACTTCTGTAGGAATTTTTTGTTGAATAATAGATAGGGCCACGCCTATATATCTCAGGGGACCCCAAAGTGTGATTTGTGGTGGACCACAGGGCACTGGGGTGGGTTTTCTGTCACCTTCACACCAGGCATTGGGCTGATCACCCATCCTGGTTCTCTATTAGTTCCAAAGCTTCGGCTCCGTAGACCCGACAAAGGAATAGAGAAATAAGTATCTGCTAACACCACGATAAGTGGTAAACTAAGGATAAGGTAAAGAATAATAATAATAATGAGTTATTGTGAATATAATATACAATTTCCAAAATTAATGGAGGGAACAATGCACAAATCTACTGGCGGTTGTAGACAGTTTAACACAAATAAACATACAAAGAAGGGAATAAAGGACAGGAAGAATTGCTAATAATTCGAATTACTAGTTTAGCCAAAGCTCCACTAATGGTTTCTTTACCATTGGATAGCTAGGTTGTTTACTGCTCTTCTTTCCGCATCTCCACATCGACCTTTTTATTTTGTGTTTCAGCCTGACAGGTTTTCCAACTCCAAATCATTCTGTCATTCCTTCCAAGCACTTCATTCCCATCCATTGCACATCCCTTTCTTCTTGTCAGTTTAAGCAAGCTACTACCTTTATACACTCAATCAGCTTAAGTACTTTTTACTTTGTTTGCTACATGAAGGCAGAAGTAGGAAAAGCATTGTATTTCATCCACAAATTCGATGAGGAGATATCGCCGAAATGTATGTTTTGAAGCCCGTCTGAATAAAATATAGGAATCAGTAGATTTTAAGGGTTAGTCATATCTTTTAAGTGCTGTTGATATGCGATGACATTAAAATTCCATTCTATTTGAACGGCCAAAAGATAAAAGAAGGAATACTATAGATATTTCTATTGAGAAAGCTATAAGTGCTGGAAGTTCAAGGTAATTACAAGAAATATTCCAAAAATTTTTGGTTCTTAGAAAATGCATTTAAATCAAAATTCTTGCAAAATGCCTCATTAAAGGTTAGTCTGGGGTTCGTTTATATTACGGATGCAGTAGGTATGCGTGTTTTATTACACTACAGAGCTTTCCGTTCTAAAATTTGTGTATAGTTATTTTAAATTGTTTGTAACATACTCGAAACTTATAAACTGTGTTAAAATAGAGCACCAATGTATTGAAGTATTCGTGGTACCTTGGGATATATACATAACTTTCATAATTACTGTTCGTATTTTATTCTTAAGCTCGTCTGTGATGCGGAACATGTTTCTATGATCGTTAATTATTTCAGGGTTTCACACAAATAGAAATATCATACAATAAGACCCTGGGAAGAGGGGCTGGGCAGTAGCATTACCCGCGCATCAAAGACTGTCTTCATTTTATCTAGGAATTTTGTACTCGTATCGTTTTAAAAAATACGTCTTCTCTCTCGTTATCTGACAACGTTTTAAAACATGGTGCAAGAATGTTTCTGCGGATCGTCGTCGTAATTTATAATTCATTAAGTAAATTTACTCTCTGTAGGATTTCAATTTTAGAAGTTTAACTGATGTATGAGCAGAAGTTTTTGAAACATCCACTGACTATTCAAAATATTTAAGGGACTTCTTAAGAGGGGCTTATGTCAAAACATTTTTTTTTTTCAAAATGTTTCGTGGAATTTTTCCGTTCTCTCTCACACAAACGTAGCTTTTTCTAAAATGCTGTTCGTTTTCAGGCGTGTTGTATTATCAAGGGAATCTCTACATTGAGTGCAATGCAATAATGCATCTATTTTAGCTTAAGAATTACATATAGCAGTAATAAATTTAGCTAGACAATATCACATCTGTTTATTGTTTTTCAGTGCAGGAATTAGTCGATGTAATATGCCCTAATTTTCAAAGGTTACATCCCAACGAGGCTATATTGCGAGTTGCAAAAGGCGTGATGACTGAAGTCGACGTTCTAGAAGCCTCTCGTTTTGGCGATCATTTTCCAACCTGATTTATTTGAGTGGGATGTTGGAAGATGCTGATGACTAGTTTCTCACCTTTGGTGACGATCTATTAGAAATCTTGTAGATGCCTCGGAGCTCTGGAGCAATGAGTCTTACACCCGCCTCAGGAGCGTAGATGGTAGCGTGTGTGCCTCACGTTCAAGAGGTACCGAGTTTGAATCTCGGTCAGGTTGAGCTACCTGGATAAAGCTTTTTACGGGGGTTTCCCTTATCCTAAAAGACGAATGTTGGGTAGTTCTAAGCTCCATGCACCCTGGACACATTTGACCATCATTTCACCCATTCCATTCATCGTCCGATATGACTTAACGTTGTAGGACGTAAAACTACAAAAAAAAACCTCCTTACCTCTGGGCGCAGTGTCGTAGTAAAAGAATTTGATACTGCAACAGTTGGAGAATAAACAACAGCTCTTATCTTTTAAATATTGTGGATTTTATTTCACAAAACAATTAGTAAATTCTGCTGCAATTTTAAATATTTTTTTGTTTTCGTAATTTTACGTCTTCCAACGTTAAGTCATATCGGACGATGGATAAAATAATGTTCAAATAAGTACAGGGTCCATAGAGCTTAGAGTTACCCTACATTCGTCTTTCAGGATAAGGGAAAACCCTGGAAAAAACCTTACCTAGGTAAATCACCCTGTTCGAGATTCGAACTCGGGACCTCTTGAACGTGAGGCAGACTCGCTACCACCACGCTACCGAGGCGGGCTTTAAATAATTTAGGTGCTGTCCTTTCACAAATAATGGTCGTTACATCGATGAACTTGATACCTCTTGCACACGCCACTAGTGTAACACAAATGCATTCACAACTAAACGTTTTCTGCACAATCGCAGAGCTACACAAAAACACGTCTTACTATTGCAGAAATACGTTAAGCTCTCTGATCATTTTGGGTTCTCTTCACTCTATCTTTCTATAACAACTAAATTATTTCTCTTTTATTGGTCCACGTCACCACATTACGTAATTGCATCCTTGCTATTACCAATAACAACAATATTATGTAGCATTTAACTTGCGTTGTATCATTCCGTGGTCTACCCAATTTCACATTTCTATTTTTGTACAAATTACTCTTTCCAAAACAATTCAAAATAAATTCTTGAAATTTAAAAGAAAACACGAAATAATCGTCAAAAACATCTCAATTATCCCAGGATGACTACGGTTCATGAAATACCTGTTTCCTCTTTTGGGAAGGATAACTTGGAGTTAAAATAAAGTCTTTAAAGAACTAGGTATTTCCAATATGTTTACAAGAGTACAAAACTGAAAGGAAGGCTTGTGCGCCTTCAAGATCATTATTGACAAAGACATTGGGAAGAAAGTTCGTTGGTTTCTAACTACTTCTGGAATACTTGAAACAACCCTAGAAGAAAAACAAGAGAACAAAAATGTTATGATTGTGCCTGCTCTTAGATATGGGCAATAACTAGAAAAGAAACTTAACTCGCACAGGGGACTCAGATGAAGCTCATGAGATATTAAGTTGTAACTACAGTTGATAACATAAGAAATGAAAAAATAAGTTCAGATCCAAAAAAATTAGTTAATGATAATATAATGATAATGAAATGAAAAGGACATGATAATGACAGGAAATAGAATGTCAAACGGAATAATGAACTATTTACAAGCGACTGGAAGAGAGATCTGGAAACCAGGACAGATGATAACCTCTAATCTTAGAAAGAAAAAAGATCTATTATTGTCACTTGTTTAACCTTTACTCTGCTTTATTCCAATTTGTTTTACGGAAGGAGCGAAGCTTGGAAAACCAATTACGACAACTGTATTACTTTCTCAATCAAACAACTCGGCGATGTTATCAACATCTAGAATATTAAACGTGCAAGGACCTACTTAAGTCTCCCTAAAGTCAATCTCCTGTGTAATAACCTGCTACATCGTAATTTTATTTCCTCATCTCTCTCTGAATAAACAGCGTGCACTGTCATATTCATCAAAATGAAGTGAAGTCATGTACAAGATTGCAATTGTCTCTTTTCTGGGAGAAAATATGCTTTTGATATAATTTCCTAAAACTCCAGAAATGACTACAGTTTTAGAAGTAAGGTATATCAGCAGTATTTGAATAGGAAATGATTAAGCAATTAATGTTATTTCTGACCCTTAATGTCTATAAAAGTTGAAAATGTCACATACCCTTGACTTTACCTACTCACTCTTGAGCAAACTGTTTTTCCAAAAGCTTCATCTATCCACTCCTCGTTACTAGAAATATAATTTCATCGCACTTTTACGGATTTTGTTCTGGATATAAGAAGAATGCAGTACGCTAAATCGATAGTCAAAATTTTATAAACTGGGTTATTATGCAATGGCCCATAAATTCCAAATTGTTTGGAGAACCACGAATAGCGACTTGCCACTTGAAATTGTGCTTTTAACTATTATAGTTCTCAGCGTCCCATTCTACTGTGGTTTCGTTTTACATGGCTGGCCGGTACAGCAGCGTGAGAAACCTGCATACTAGGTCTTTGGCCTTGTCTCAAAACGATTTTCTATTTGCCTAGCTTAGGAAAAGTTTATATTTTTGTAAAGTTACAAAGAGTAAACATCATTTGTGTAAATAGTAAGAGGCATTGCTATTAAACGCTATGATACTTTGATGGTCTAGAAGCCTCGACCAGGGCTAAAGACATCCAAGCTAAGGGAGACCAAGCGTGTTAAGTAGAGATATTTATCTGATAGCTACAGCTCTTCAGCTGCTTTGCATAGCTTTGTCTGAAATTGTGGATGAGTCCCCTACAGTTTGTCACGGGCGCCAGACTTGGATTTGCATGTAAATGAGAAATTGTTGGTTTACTCATACAGCGCTGAGAATAGGATTTTCGCACTACGCTCTAATACATTAACAGGTGTTTCAGGTATCTGTAGCACGGTTTACTTTGGTTCATGTGCAGATGATATGTAGGAGTTAATATTTTACTGTCTATTGGGACGTTTCTGTCTGGACCTGTGGTAAACATTTTAATGTGGGCAAGCTCATGCAGTTGTGAGCACAGTGATAGTTCCCTTGTCAAGGTGAGTTATCTGGATAAAGTTTTATCCAAGGTTTTCCCTTATCCTGAAAGATGAATTCGGGCAACTCTAAACTCTATGAACCCTGGGCTCATTTGAGTATCATTTCAACCATTTCCGTCATCGTCATATAAGGCTTTAAATGAATAAAATGGCAACTGTGGACTTTATGGTTATTAGAAGTGGAGGACTTTTGTTATTAAGTGCAACACGTGAAGCAATGGTCATAAGAGACTAGATCTAGGGTGGTTGGCTCAGACACAGGCGGGTCCCTAACGTATCAGCTGTGACTAGCATGACTCCTTCGCACCGAACGCCAGGACAAATACTTTCTTAAAGTAAATTCTATTGCCGTAGCCTCGCCTATCGAGTTTGAAACACCACAAGGGAATGAAATGGCGGGAAATGGGGGGTATAGGAAAATTCAGGGCTTTAAATCATCTAGCTGCTATTCGTCTGCAAACTAGAGAAAACGTGATTGACCTAATGGGAATCGAACTCAAAACCACCTAAATGCGAGCCTTATACTTGACCACGAAGCCATCTTTCTCAGTAACTCGATCTTTAAAAATGTCATTTTGGACTTTAGGGCTCTAGAAACGCATAGGCACTTCCCAAGAAATCTCTCTCTTTTATAATGCAATATTACCTCGACCCTAGGTACGACTACGCAAGTAGCAGGAAAAGAAAACTGCTTCGTAGCTTTTTTTTATTCAAAGGGCCTCAGGATATACACTGTAGTAAATACCAATATCGAATTTATTGAGTTCAATGCAAAGCTTCCTGTGGTTAGGTAAATAGAAAGGAAGGCAAAAAGAAATATCCGATAAAAGCGTTAGGATATACTTTAAAGGGAACATGAAAATATATAACCTCATCCATATGTACACTCAGCCGAGAAAATATGCATATACCCATAACATTAGTGCAAAGAAAGTACATAGTTGCTTAGGTAGCTATATTCCTATGAAGTTTTATGACTTTAGTGGCAGAAAATATATTAAAAAATATTACTAGAAAAGGACATATTGGTATTTTTAAACTTCTTTGATATGTTGATGTTTATAAAGCAGGGATTGTTATTCAGGACGTTCTTTATAAACTTTTGGGTTTTCAGTTAACATTTAAGAACTTCTAGGACTTCCATGGACTAGAGGAATGTAGCTACTAAGAGTATTCAGTTTGTGGACTATTTATCTTTTCTAGGAAAGAAGGATAATTTTGCCTAAGATATTTAGACAAAAGGATCACTGTTTTAAAAACCATTGATTAAAATTATATGCAGATTATCTTAGACCTACCGTTTCATTCTGTAACGTTCAGAAAAAGACTCAAGCATCATATTGATACATTTGAAGAAATGCAATGAATTTGCTACATCCTTAATTTATACTTCCTCTAGGACGTATGTTTTGTGCGTGAAAGGTATATACGTTCTTTAAAGAATTCTACATAGTACTTTTATGGGGATATACTCTTTTACTCTCTCTGAATACAGAAAGGAAGGGAAGAAAAACGCTTTTAGACAGAGACATGTGTGCATGCGTGTTTCTGCAGCATAAGTTCACAACGAATAGTTGGTAAAATAACAACTGAGCCTCTTTAAGAATACAAGATCTTCAAGGAAATCTCCTTCGCAACATTTACATGAAACATTTTCATAAATATTTTGTCTTCAGAAATGGCTCTAATGATTGGGATTAAAATACATATTTTCGTGACAAGTGAAATTTAATCTCGAATTTTCTGAGGAAAACCTCTGAAGACCTTTTCATTCTGGATTAATGTAGCGTAAATGGTAAAACATAAGAGACAGACGAAATGTTTATCTAAAAATATGGATCTTGTTAAAACAAGTTCATGTGTGTCTGTATGTCTTATTTTCTGACTAAAAGATTCATAAATACTAAGGAGGAAATTTTCGTACAGTGCGCGAAGATTTTAAAATAATTTCGTCTTTGAAATTAACTTTACATAGACATTTTTTGGAATTCTTTTATTTTCTCAAAGATCTCTATGCAGTTAGATTAAATACCGGATGGGCGTGTCCGGAACTGTCTGAAAATAGTTTCTGAAGTCCTTTTCATTAACAAGAAAGTTTGTGTAATATTTTTGTATAACGGATGAAGTGTAAAGATAAATAAATAATGCACTACACAAAAATTGTAGATATGTTTAAAACATATATTCTATAACTTTGTGACATCGACGTTTTCCAATATATGCGTAATTGATTTTATCTTATGTTGTTCCCTTCTGCTTTTAGTTCCATTTTTAAGCCCTCTAGCATTTCGTGTTACGTAGGTGACTTTAGGAGCAATTGTTTATCACGAGTGGGGTTCATTCACATTACTTGATTAAGTACTACATATTTAGGCTGCTGCTACTTTTGGTTATTACTTAAATTCACACACACACATACACGCGCACGCACGCATTCGCTCACAGGCACAAGCACACGCACACGCATTCTTATTTCCAGACTCCAGAGGCTATATAATAATGCTGATAAATAGAGTGATCATTTTTGTTCCCAAATGGGTTTCGAAGCTTATCGGTTAGCACTGCCTAGAAGGCGGGGGTCAAACTGCGATGTTGTTAGCATGTTTCGCGAAGATATACATGGCATATTTCGTTAATCTAACTTGTAAGACATAAATTGACATAAATTGTGTGTTTAGCAACAGCTGTACTTTTGTGTAGCAATCGTTTACGTATCAGTTGCGTTTCACCAGTTACGCAAAAGTCATTTATAATGAAGAGAACTTGAGAGACTATTCGCACAAAATTCAAGATATAAATTCATCGTAAAATATACTTAAGCATATATTCAGAATAATTTGTAGAGACTACAGGAATAAACAATATTGGGTATAGACGTATAATGTTAAATGGACTCTGATTCACGTTTTTACTTTTATAAAGCTGGGTATCAATGGTCATTAGTACGCCTATCTAAATCCGTCTTAGCGTGTTGAACATAGGCATTTGAAGCCTCGCTGAGAAGTGGCCAGCCGAGTCGATGAGAGGAAAAGGTCAGCGAGATGAGGGAAGGGAGCGAGGGGTTTCAGCAATCTGTTGCACAAGCCCATTCTTGAATACTTCAATTGATGAAAGGGGAAATGCTGGAATATCCAGAGAGAATAGCTGGTGTGCTATGAGCGTGGTACCTGTATGGGCTTATCTCCCCTTTCACAAAAATTGCCTACTAGTGTTGTAGAAATAGGAGACGATAAAACTTGCTAAGAAATTTCCATCAATGCATTTAACGCTTTACAATTAGTATCGTCTTATTGCATTCCCTGAGTAATTCTTTAAGCCCTTTAATGTATAAATGGTTAGGAAATTAGCTATAAAATAGGAAGAGTATTGTTTCCAGCAAATTAATCACTGCGTTGCCACTTCGTTACATGCAGTTCTCTCTCGCTCACAAACCAAGCACAGTAGAGTCTCGATCATCCGACCGAAACTGCCTCTGGACAAGGTCGGATAACCGAAAATGTCGAATAATACAAAATAAGCTGGAAAATTAAGTATATCATGGGGTACACCGTATTATTAAAGCAATTGTTGGTTTTGAGGTATTTACTGAATAATGAAACCAATTCTACATGCAACATTGAACAAAAAGAAGCTACAAATCTCTTTAAGAAAAAAACTTTATTGAAGTCTGCCTGCCTGCTGAATGGCGTTTCCTTGTTGCGAGATTTTGCCATCGACGAAACATCAATACCTCAGTTGCACTTGCCTCCGGCTCTTGCTCCATGTAGCTTAATGCCATTTAAGCACTTAAACCTTCAGCGTGATTCATCTTCTCGTTTTGTTCTTCAATTTTCCATTCTGCTGTATTATTATAAATCTACGAAATCAACAATATAAGGGTCTGTGAGTTCAAACTGTTGATCTTCTGCACACCAGCTACTCGCATCTTGAACTGTAGTATCCCCACAGTCTGGAATGCAGTTCAGTAAGGGAACAATGTCAGTCATCTCTTCTTGTACTATCTCTTCTTTATTTTCATCATCACCTAACAGTATGTTCCAAGACTTGCTAATGTTGTTTAGCTTTTTGTAATTTACTCCTCCAAAGTTAAGTCATATCGGACGATGAATGTAATGGGTGAAATGATGCTCAAATTAGTCCAGGGTCCATAGAGCTTAGAGTTAACTGACATTCGTATTTCAGGATTAGGGAAAACCCCGGGAAAAACTTATCCAGGTAACTCACCCTGGCCGAGATTCGAACTCGGGACCTCTTGAGCGTGAGGCAGACATGCTACCACCACGCTACCGAGGCGTTTCCATTTAGTGCACTCTACGCACAGACTGTCACAGAATTTAGTCACCGACAAAATAAACATTTTAGTAAGTGATTGTTACTTGAGAAATATGGTTTTTATGAATGTGTCGGATAATAAGGAATGTCGGATTACCGAAGATCAGATAACGAAACTGCTGTACCTGCCTTTGCCTACACCACATGTTGATATCCCTCTCTCTTTCTTTGTGGCCGCGGCATGGCTGAGTGGTTAGGCCGCTTAGCTCTCACCAAGGGGGCGCGGGTTGAATCCCAGGTGACCGCAAATTGAGATTTGTGGTGGTAAACACGGCGCTGGGGCGGGTTTTCTCCGAGATCTCCGCTTTACCCCGTAATTTCATTCCACCAGTACTCCATCTTCATCTCGGGTATCATCAGTGTCATCGCCTGCGGTGCCGTATATAGTTACAATTAATTTCTTTGCGTCTTTTAAAAAAACGTATATACCGTGGCGGTTTTAATTCCATTTGAACTGTATAGCTAGGAGATAAAAAATAATATTTAATAGAGATGGATTCATTTGACACACCACTGGTGGAAACATAATACAATGCACAGTGAGACTCCCGTTGGTTTAGAAATCGCTGTGATGGGGGAGAGACGCCATCTCATTTGAAAACAATTTTAGTGTCTCGGACCATGGTTCCAAAAAACACACGCACGCACGCACACAATTTTTAATGCGCAGAGGATCTACCCAAAAGTCCGAAGTCCCTGGCCTCCTTCTACCCGGGAGTGATGGAAAACTCCGGAGCGCTTTCCATAGGGCAATACTTGATTTCTTAAAAAGCCCCCACCCCCCACATCGACAACAATGTCAAGACGGGTATGCCAATTTCGCGCGTCAACTCCGCAGGGAAGACTACCGAAAACCTCGGCGGGGCCGCCTGGTGATCTACCACACCTTCAACTAGCTCTGCAGTACCCGGGACTTATGAGGCAACCCTCTACCCCCCCCCCCACACACACACACTTATATTTGGGTTTAAGACTTAAAGAAAGGAGAAGTTGAAATCACCTCCTTCCACCACCGTGACAGAATGACCGGCTTGTACGTGGTTACTGAGTTCCAATGACGGCACTGCGGTGAAATTCTTACGTACAGCAAATGAAAAGTGCAAATATTTATCCGCCTCTGACTAGTAGGCCTGTCTGTCGTTGACATTGTCACTGGTAGGGGAAAATAACATATTAATGAAAGTGAGTACATGCTTTAGGGTTGAACACCCTTGGTTTAACAATTTACTTATTAATTTAAGTACAGTATTGAAACGGGTAAATAATCTCGATTTCCGCAGCATAACTGTAAAATGACCAGAAACAACTCCTTTCGGGCCCAATTTAGTAGTTTAAGATGTAAAAATAAGCACTCGTCATTTTTGCAAACACAAGTGCGAACTCTACGGAAAAGAAATCTTGGAAACGAGAATTCTTAAACCCAAATAAGACGAATATGTGAATCACGAGGCAATCAGAGTAATCGTGAAATATCTACTATATGGTTGTGATCCCCAAAGAAAACCAAGTCAAAAGAAGGCGTAATCTCATCGCAATATGAGGCAAACCAGCCGCCGGGGAAAGTCTTGACACAATTTCATCCAAAACAAAAACGAAACCAGGCAGTGTTGCCATACAGGAAGAAGGAAAACTGAAGAATCATAACGTTGGTGTTTAAAGGAAAAGTACACCATTGTGCGAGAGAAAAGTAATTGAATTGGAATCCAAGTACCACACAATTTCAGAGACAACGAAAAAAATAAGCAACACTAACAGCTTAGCGATAACTGGAATGCAACACAGGAACATGTGCTGAATTTAAATATAGTAGCTTTAGTAGAACCAGAATTTGAAACACTTCTACATAAACCAACGAACACTAGTAGATGGCGCATGTGTTTTAGCTGTCATTTGAATCTTGGCCTCTGTGAAGAAGATACACAATTTAAGCAGTAGATAAGAAAACCAGATAGTCTGTATATATGACGGACTTCCCTCAAGATGGAGAAGACGCAGATATTTCCTCATTAACCCTTAAATGCATGATGTAGCAGATATACAACATTAGGCTGCATTCAGCTTGAGAAATGTTTAAGTGTGGTTTTTCGTTATCATAGTATTGTAATGGCCTTTATGAGTTACATACAGCAATTTTGAGCCTTTTTAATTGTAAATAATATATTAGTTTTAAATTACATTTAGTATAAAAAATAAAAATCCAAGTAACTGCAGTCAAGTGATATCCCGTCAACATCTACGAGTGCCAACACGCCGTTTAATTTATGTGGGCCCTCCCCATCCTTTACTGCACACATTTGACTGCAGTTGCCGAGATTCTAACACACAACGTTTTGCTTTGAACGGATGGTCAGTCCACTATTGCCTTAACGACCATGGCTATTCCAGTCGATCGCTTGAGGCATCTCGGAAAGTATTATGAAAACCGTTTTATGAATTACAGCAAGAGCGTCATAAGTAGCAAAATAAATCATGCATTTAAGGGTTAAAAAGAAATTTGGCTTTAGTGCAAAATTAAAAGAGAACGTTTGTTAGTTGATGGTAAAATTACTGGGGTAAAATATTTGATATGACTGGTCTGTACTATGCTATGGAGGGGATTCGGCACGGAGGTCCAAACTTGGTCTATTATATCTATGTCCCAAGTGGAGCACTCCCGGGAGGAAGGATGTGGCGCGAGGAGTCAGAGGGTGGTCGTCACAAGGAGTCACGACAGCGCAGAGGGCACTGTCCCTACAACTTTACCAGTTGGAAACTCCCAGATAGGCCAGAACTGACACCCCACCATACTGTGGTCAGGAGGCCGGAGACCAACCTACCAGAGCAGGAAGTTTTATCAAGAGCATATGATCCAGCCATGCAACGCCAAGACCGTCAGATGAGGGATGATGTGAAATTAAGTGGAGATGAAGTGGAGGGACAGGAAATTAGGGGGTTGTAATTAACATAGCCAGCATTCACCTGGCGACCCGGAAAACGTCCAGAAATCCATAGGTCAGGGGGACTCGAATCCAAGCCTTACGAATGCAGGGCACGGACAAAAGCACCTGGACCATCCCACTCAGTGATGTGTAACTTCACATGTCTTAAACTATTCTTAAAAAGCTATATAATTTATCTATTTCAAATTAATGTAGAGAAAAATTTGTGGAAACCTTTTTATTACTTAAGTGTTTCCTTGCACTTATAGTGGAAATAGAAAGTTATAGTGGAATTAATCAATAGTCAGGTCTTATAAGAGCTGATGTCTAAATGATGAATTGGAAATTATATTCTATTTGCATGACCTGAAGAAAGGAAAGAAATGGGAGAGAGGATAATGGCTACCATATGAAAAATAAAATTATTGAAAACCCAAACGAATAACTGGGGATATCAAAGAAAACTTTTATCTCCACAAAAAATCTTATGATAAATTGTGTTACCTAGCAAGATTTATTTTGATATTAAAATTCTCTCTCTCTCTCTCTCTCTCTCTCTCTCTCTCTCTCTCTCTCTCTCTCTCTCTCTCTCTCTCTCT